>CATIWJ010088759.1:0-22593 GCA_949640765.1 Croton laevigatus | reverse complement strand
AATAATAATAATAATAATAATAATAATAATAATAATAATAATAATACAACTAATAATAATAATAATAATAATACAACTAATAATAATAATTCTGATTCCGATTCTCTGCTTCAAACTAAACAGTTACAAAGGGAATCAGTGGGCAAACCATTCTGTTTCAGGATCATAACCAAACAGGGAAAGGTATTCCGATTCCCTGTTTCCCTTTCTCCTTGTTTCCCTTTCCTGATTCCATTCCGTTTCCCCTGCGCGAACCAAACGCCCCCTAAGTTTTTTAATTAATGAGTCTTACTTATATGCTAAACAGTTTAATTTTCAGTAACAACTCTCTCAGTCCATGTTTATCCATACTTATAATAAGTTTGTTAAGTTTTGTTATAAGAGGTGTTTGCATTACTTAATTTAAACACTTTCTAATTTAAAAATCAGTTATTTAAAATTATAGGGAGACTCATGAAAGGTGTTTTGTGTTGCTCTCTATGGAATATATAATAAGGGCAATCCGCCACTGTGCTAAATTGGCGACAAAATATAATTTGGAGGAATAGAATTCAGGATCTTCACTTCTCGTTGTATTAAAGCAAAAGAGAAGACCAATTAAATCACATTTAGTTGATTTAAAAATCAGTTATTTATTTATATAAAAAAAAATTATTTACTTGTTTGTTTAGACTTTTTTAGCTTTGATGTTGTTTTACCAAAAAAAAAAGAAATAATGGGCTTATTTGGCGTCATTTGAGGTGTAAATTGATGTAAAAATAATTCCTTAAGAAAAAGAAAAAAATAAAATAAAATAGTGGATGTGCAGTTATTTTTTGTTGGTATGTTTGTTGGCAGATTTTCATCCAACATTCTTAAGCTATGTTCGATTTTCGATAAAGTTGAAGATTTAAATTCTTTTTGTTGAACCAATTAATAGAATAAATTTATTTACTACCAAAATAAAAATAAAATTAAAAATAAAGTAGCTAAATTGATAATTATTTTTATAAACAACACATAAAAAAACAAGAAATTCGAGTGAATTTTACACTATATCACTCTCACTAGTCATATAAATCATAAGAAAAAGGTGAAAAAAAAAGAAAAGAAAAGAAAAACAAGTGCTGTGAAGAACATGATGAGAATTGGTAAATTTCTCAGTAGGAAACAAAAGCAAAGAGGTCATTTTCTTAAGAGAACATAAAATTAGTTATAAAATGGGTCACTTTCTGTAATTATCAAAGTACTGAGTTTGGTTCACCATCACATTTCACCAAGTACACATAAATGCACCAAAAACCAACAAACTTACAACTTAAACCCAAAACACACACAGCCTCACCGCCAAGTACAATTATAACATTCAGATTATTAATTAAATTAAAATAGTATAATCTTAATTAATTACTTAATTATGATGTGATTATGATGAGAATCCCAAAAAGTTGGTAAGGCCATGTTGTGATATTCGTGTTTGCACTATACTATTCTTCTTGCAACTTCTTTATGGGACCAAATCTCTGCATATTACTCTCTCAGTCTCAGGGATAAACCCTTTCTTTCTTTCTTTCTCTCTGTATATAGATATATACACACTTGCTAATGTATACATACTTTAAAAGCACCCAAAAATCTTCCATAAAGTGAAAGAATTGAATTTCACCTTTTTAGGTTGAACCAGACATTTCATTTGCTTATATTTTTAAATTGCATGTGGAAATTAAGAGACACTTCTTCCATCCTCATTCTATTATTTTTTTTGTTATTGGGAGGATCTTACTCTTTTAGTTTGTTGATTTAGTAAAGTTTGGATTCTTCATCACTATATGATTAATTAAATTCATTAACTAATATGAACCCCGCTTCATCTTTTGCTGTTTTGCATTTTATAATTTCTCTTATTCTATAAGTATAATAAATATTGATGGAATGATTCCTTCTGAATATATCAATAAAAAACCAAAAGTCTATATCTATATACATATTGATGAATGATTCCTTCTGAGTCGATTAAATTTAAGCTAGAAACTCAAAATTTGAAACTTTTGATTAAGTTAGACCAGCAATTTATGATGAATTTCATGCTCCATAGTTAGTTATCATTGTTTATAATAAGTTTTGCATTGCTAAAATGAGCATAACGATATGGAAAAGTTATGAAATCTACATAGATTTGAGGGAGCATAGTACAATATAGAGGTAAGAGATAAGCAGAGGGGAAAAAATTGGAATAATTAAGGAAGGGCCATTTCAAAAATATGAAAGTAAAAGGTAATTCTTGTCTGCTCATTCTTTTTATTCCTCTCTTTATTCTTTGCAGAAACTACGGTGAAGTTGCCTGCTTATTTTTAACTTTATTTCATGCACGTCCCCATAAAAATAATAAGAAATGTTATAAATATATATAGCATGCACGTTACTCTCTTTCTCTACGATTTCTAAATTTGCTAATAACCACATTTTATAGTGATAATGCACCAAAAGCTCGAATATGGAATAGAATAAAGTAGCTAAAGAAGTTTCGCAACTAACTAATAAAAACAAATTAAATGACACTTAAACTTAGACTCTGCTTTCCACTGTACTTCAAAATTAACCCACCTCTTTTGAGACTCGTGTCACTACAAATACAATTCCATCAATTTTTAACTTCAAATGTAAGCTTTAACTCATCTTCTATTTTGTTGGTTAACAAAATCACCAAATGGTTTTTTTCTGAAAATCGAGCACTTAATCGGAAATTTACTCCTTGATTAACTTATTTAAGTTTTAGACTTTTAGCACTTCATTTGAGTACTCATATGGTTGGGTTAGTTTTTTCATTTTTTGGTACATAGGACTTGGAGTGCGACAATTTTTATTTTCTTTTTTTGGAAATTATGGTACTGATAATTAAACTTACTTTTAATTAAAGTGAAATGACAAATGTCAATTGAATTAATTAGTGTAATTAAAAGAAACTGGTGAACTAGAAATGGCATAGGTGGGGCGTGGGGACTACACATCAAACTCGAAAAATTACTTTATTTCTATGCATCTTAAAGTATATTTACTTTCTATTTGGCATATTTCAAAATCAATGGAACATGCAAAGCACAGAATATATATATAATTTTCATTCGTTGTGCGATGAAGGTGATTAATTATTATGGGATTAACCAGTCATTATCATGCATTTATCTTATCATTAGCATAAAGAATCATGCTTTAACATTAACTTTAATAACAATTTACTGTAGATAATTATTAATTAGGGCTATAAAAATTGCAGAAATTGAAAAGTAAGAAGGTAATTAAAAAGGGTTTGTTGATGTCTATAACAGTTTTCGAGTTATTACATGGAATCGAACCAAAACAAAATTGGACAGTTTTGATTATGATGTGCAAACAACAGATTTCAATTTTGGTACTGGCTGAGGACATTCTAGACTGGTGTTTGAGATAGTTCACACAAAAATAAAAATTTTGAAGTTGAAGGATATTTTTGATAAGAAGGTTAATTTTTGATTTAAAATAGCTACAAATTAAAATTTCAAAAATAAGTTTGATTGAGAAAAAAGAGGTGGTTGGACTTCATTGAAATAAAAGATACAAAAATAAAAATCCAAAGCTGCTGGATTTTAGCCAAGCACGGATACACCCAAAATACCTCACGAAGAGACCTGCAGCAAGTACAAAACCCCAAACAAAGCAACTACAAGATAGCTTGTCTTTTGCCATTAATTATTATCAGTATTACAGTTTTTTTTTCCCCTTTTTATAAGCAGATAATATTTTATTAAATTATGTTAAAAATAGAGTAAGGCAGGCCTAAACTCCAAATTACAATTAGACGTTTTCTTTTTTTCTTCTTTTAAAAAATATAATTCAATTTATTTTAGACTTTATAATTTAATCCGGATGCAATTCCAAAACAAACCAAATAATTTAATTTGCCAACAATCAATTGTTCCAGTGGTATGCGTTGCTAACCCCTTTAACAAGATTTAGAGTTCGAATTCTAGCGTTGTAAATAGAAAAAATCGGGATTGGAGGATTTTCTTTTTAATAAGCCTCAGTTGTACTAGGTCTAGATTAGTTGATACTGTAATTAAGTGTCTGAAACTGGGTGAAATTCTAAAAAGAAAAAATTTGTGTACTAATGTGAGCAAAGAAAGTACTTCCTCTTTATTCACTAAAGAATTAAATAATCGAATGTCCTCAATTTCGTAAAACATTAGGAAAAACTTACCTTGATACAATTCTCTTCATTTTTCAAAATTTTTTGTAATATAACTACTAAAATATTTTTTCCAATATCTTGAATTTAGTGATTTTATAGAAAAAAGCAAATTTAACAAGGACAGGCATTGGAAATTTTTTTAAGAAAAGGAAATAGTAATTTTCATTATAAATTGATAGTTTTAAAAAAAAATCATAAATAACTAAGATTATTATAAAAAATAATTAATTAAATTAAATTAAAAAATTTGGAGTAAAATAAAATAAAAAATATGACAATTGAGGTGGAACCAAATGAAGTAATTACTATTTCTATATCAATGCAATTCGGACTCTTTCAATGATGGGTAAATAATTCCAGCTCAAGCTCAAGACCTGGAATTGGTGGGAAGATTTTAATTCTTTGGACAATTTGCTTTTGTCACTCCCTTCAGTTTCAGTCCACCATGTGATTACAGATAAGAATGGATTTGCAGACTCCTTAGCAAAGAAAGGTGCAACTTGTACACAACAATTCCTAGCTTGGCTCTAATTTTGCTTCAGGGCTTCTCTCTTACCTCAAGAGTTGTTACCTTTTCCTTTTGTTTACTTCGGCTTGGATTGGATTGACATGTGTATTCATTTCTAATGCTTCAGTTTAATTTTTTGTACACGAGGTTCTTCTGGTTTTTTTCACTTAGCTCTCATGGTTATTTTGGGATTTGGGTAATTTTTACGGGATTAAAATATCATGTCAGCTAAATTTTTTCTAGATTAAAAAGAAAATTAATAATAATAATAACAAAAACTTTGTGCTGTTTAAAAAAATAAAATAAAATAAAATGTTGATGGTTAACTTAAGAAAATCAATTTATATATTTTTTTTCTACCTTACTTTATCTCAAATTTTAATTTTTTACAAAATTTCTTATACACAACACTAAAAACAACAAAAATATTTACCTAAATATAATCATTAAATTAAAAGATTTTGGATTATTGTAAAACACACAAAATATAAATTTTCTCATGTTATATAATCTTAGAAATATTTATACTATTATTAATTATTATAGCACAATCTATTTTGAAGGGAACACGAAAAATCATTGCCCCGCTACATAGAGAAACGAGTCAGCCCTCTGGCTTCGATTTCACTAGTTATACACACAACACAACGACAACTAGTTAGGACTACTAGTTACAGATGAAGATATGACTTCTTTTTTTATTATATTTTGTTCCAAAAGAGAAAAAAAAAAGAGCAAAGAAGAAGGATTTAAATTCAAAGAAGGAAATTATGGCAAAGAAAAAAAGCTAACTCTCTTTTCAAGTGTGCTTTACATTGTAAGTTATGCATGCATGCCATTATGAATTAACTCTAGCATTCTAGTATTCACTCGTTAATATAATTAATTAACCCTTGTCGATAAGAAAAATAACTTTAATATCGCATTGTACTTTGCAGAATTTAACTTTATATTATAAATTATATATGACTATAAATTAAACGGTATAAATAATTTTATTTAATTTATGACACAACTAAATTTTAGGATCTACATGCTCATTTCTTTTAATATTAGATTTAGGTGTTGTTTGGTTGAGGTGAGACGGAGGGGAAGTTAAAGCTTTATGGAAGTAGCTTTCTTTTATGGAAGTTGAAGTGTTTGGTTGGGGGAGAAAGTTGGAGAGAAAATGAGAAGGAAGATGGAGGAAAAGTTAGAGGGGAAGTTGATATTACCCAAAAAAGTTAAACTTTCTGAGAATTGCATTTGACATTGAAATGATTTTGAACCAAACAAGGCATTAGTCTAGACAATTCAACCAGCGATTATAAAAGAAAAAGAAAAATCAAATGTCAACTCAAGAGTCATCTACATCGAGAACTCTCAAATGACAATTTACCTCCTCCTCCTCCTCCTCCTCCTCTTCTTCTTCTTCTTTAAGAGACAAGACTAAACCTATAATTCACTACTATATGAGTATTGAATACACAAGATTAGTCTTGTGCTTCCCGAAAATAGTGTTAAATTTATGGACTCAGACTTAACTCTTTTTAAAATAGATTTTGAAACAAAAAGATTTCCAGACCTTTTTTCTTTTTCTTTTTTGCCGGACTCTTATAGACCAACATTATCTCCTCACTTTAGTCTATGTGAGATTTTTTTTTTAAGACTAAAACTATGAATTATGAAATAGTATTTGGTTCAACAAGGAAAAGTAAGGCACGTCGTAGTGCACTGTTGCAAACTTCTATAAAACCAATTAAAGATTCATATACATATAATAAACAAATTATAAAGCAAATGAAGGAGAATTGAATTGAATTTTGCCCCTACAAATCTTGATTCAATATAAAAAGAAGTATAGAAAAGAAAAGTAAAGGGAAGAATAAGAATAAAATAATCTGTATAACACATTTTTCATTTCCAAAAAGAGACATTATATAAATTCCTATTGTATTTTACTAAAAAGTGATTAATTAACACAACAAATTAACAATTAACAAAGTTTATCTCCTGCAATTTTCACAAACTATATTGGGTATTTTTTTTAACTTTTCAAAGAACAATAAAAGAACTTATACAAATATATTAAAAATAAATAAAATAATAATAATAATAATATATATAGCACCATATAATAAAGATGATAGTGTAATGATAATGGTGATGATTTTCATGCACGAAGATGGTATAGCTTTGGGTCTTTGGTTCTCCTTCTATTGTCAGTAGAGAGAGCAGCCTTTCTTGCTTTCTTTTCTTTCTTTCTTTTTTCTTTTGTTCTTTCTTTCTTTCTTCTTTTCCAACATGGATTTGTGGTACAGTTAGTTCAGTTGAGAACCTGAGGCAGGCAGGCCCCTCTTCTACAACAAAACACTAAAAAAAAAAGGAGAAGGAAAAAGAGCAAACCACTGAGATGGGTTTCTTGGCCTCTTCTCGAAAAAGAACTTCTGTAAATGCTTTGCTTTAAGTACTAATGATGATGATGATAATAATGATGATGTTTACGAGAGTTTTTTTTGATCTTTTTTTTTTGAAATTTTCTGTAAATTTTTTTGGTTCTATCCATGATGATCTTGGTTGTCAGGTTCAGGCCAGAAAGAAGAGTACTTCAACCAGTCAGCTTCTTGTTGGTTTGGAATGGAGGACTCCTGCAAATCCAAAAAAACAAAGTACAAAAATTAGGGTTAGGGTTTTTTCTTTTAGAACAGATAATTTTCACTTAAAAACAACAAATCAATGAAATTGCGTCTTTTGTCTTTTTTTTCCTTTTATTTATTTCCTCCACAATCAGATTGTCTGATACTGTGTTTTTCTTGTGAGGACACGCATGATAAAAGCTTTCATGTCGTTATCATCTTCCTTTAGAAATAAAGACATTCTATTTGGAAACTTCTTTTTATTCTTTATTTCTTATTTCCATTAATTGCTTCATAATTACATAATTCATTATGATAATTAAAGAGTTCTTGTTTTGAATAAAAGCTAATTAAACAAAACCTGCCGAAAGTTTCTATCTTTTATTATTTATTATAAACAAATGAATTTTGACTGTTTAATTCAAAGATTGAGGACTGCAGTTTATTCACATTATGCTTTTCCTATATTCTTGATTACCCAATTTTAAAAAAAATTTCTTTAATTCTATTTTCTTCGAAGAAAAAAATAAATAAAAAAAAACCCAAAAAGAATACATGCAAGAAAGAACATATAGCCTATTGAGATTTCATTTTCAATAAGAAATCTGCTTTCCAGTGAGGTAACAAAAAGATAGTCTAGAAATGATAGATCTCTATCTCTATATACTGATACTGTCACAATAATAAAAACCTCCAAGTTGAGCATGGATATGAAAAAGG
Organism: Croton laevigatus; assembly: GCA_949640765.1. Lineage (NCBI taxonomy): Eukaryota > Viridiplantae > Streptophyta > Magnoliopsida > Malpighiales > Euphorbiaceae > Croton > Croton laevigatus. The sequence continues at coordinate 14,546 of CATIWJ010088759.1, read as the reverse complement.
GGAAAAATAAAGAGAAAAAGAAAAGGTTATTCTAGTTTTGTATCTTTAATTTAAAAAACTGGAAATATTATAAAGAATTTTAATTTTTCTTTTTAATCTGTTATCAGTACCTTTTCTAATCTTTCTTTCTTTTCCTTCTTTTTTTTTTTTCTTTTCCTCACTTCACAGTTAGAAATTATGACAAGAAAAAGAAAAAATAAAAACAAGAGATCATGGATTTCAGGGTCAAAAGTGCATACTCACTTCTTTAATATCAGTCGAAGTGCAACCCATTATGAGTTCTTCCAGACCAGACGCAGACCTTCCTCCTCCTATTTTATGATGTTGTTGTTGCTGTTGATGTTGCTGCTGCTGCTGCTGCTGCTGTATTATAAAAATATATTCACTTATTCCAAAGAATTATAAAAATAAAGTAATCCATTAATAAATTTCAATCTTCATGTCTTTAAAAGAGTTGAAAAGTGAAAGAAATAGTCACCAATGAGCATTAGCTCGTTAGTGAATCCAGGCAATCCTAATTAACTTTAGCTAGAAAAAAAAAAAAAAGAGCACTGAGTCACAATGAGTCAAACTCAGTAAGTGAACTCTGGATGAAACTAAATAATATATACAGTATATCTTAACTAAAACATAATCCCTTAATTAGTTCCCTAAAATTAACTAAATTTTGCAACTTTATGATGCAAATTAACTAAAGATTGCAACTTTATTAAGCAGAGATATTGATACAGAAAGAGGTTGTCGGTAGCTGGTTCCTCTCTATCATCAGCTTACCAAATTCCTCAACCTCCATCAATTAGGTCAAACTATTCTGACTTTATGGAGATTTTAATTAATAATATATTAAGTATATATATATATATATTTTTTTTTTTTCCGGAAAAAACAACTTAAACCTGGTGATTGTGACTTCCCCTCCATGAAAAGGCACCTCTCTTCTATATAAAAACACACTAACTAATAAAAAATTAATATAACAAGGGAATAATTACCTGCTGGAGTTCGTTTTGAAGCATTAATCTTGAGACATGATAAGGGTCCTCTTCAAGAATAATGGAAGTATGGTGAAGAGGTGGTGGAGAGATTATAGTAGAGATAGGATGTGAAGGCCTACTAATATGAAATGCTGCGGTAGCAATCTGGTGGTACACATGGTGGTGTTGTGGCTGTTGATGATGATCATGGGCCATATGATGGGTTTGCCTCTGATGGTGCTCCCGAATCTCATCGCACGTGCCTGAAACTGGGGCTTCCCTTGCCGTTGAAGCTTCGGCTATCCCCACCTGAAATTGACACACCTTGTTCTATGAAATATATGAATCAATAGTTTGCTATCTAGTCTATTGACAAGAATTTTTCTTTTGTTCTTTTTCTTTTGTCTTTGATTTTTGTTTGTCTATCAGTTTTTAAGTACTTGTTCCTTTTTAATGTTAATTAATTACTTTAATTTTTTTCTTTTGTGGGTAACCAAAGTTTAATTGGTTAGCTGACAAAGACAATCAAGTGAGGTCCGTAGAGTTTTTCATGCTGAATTTGCAAGCAACGAAAATCAAATTTCAGAAAAAGCAAACTTCTTTTTTTTTTTTTTTTTTTAATAGTCATATAATATATATATATGAGACTAATTTTATGGTACTATTGATATTTAAAAACTTGAACAAGGTCATTCCAAATGGGGGAAGAGAATTTAGGATTAGAATGAAGAAGAATTAATTAATTAGTATGGGAAATGGGTTAATTTTGATTTGCAATAAAAGAAAAAGGACAAGAAAAATTACCTCATCAAAAGTTTTCCTAAATGAGGGGAATCCAAAATGATCAGATTTTAGTTGTTGCATATCCATGGCAGCGTAACTAGAAAGTGCAGCAGCAACACCAGCACCTGAAATTTCATCTCTTTGAGGAATTATTTCTTTAGAAGAACAACTTCCACTTCCACTATCTCTTCTGCTATTAGGCTCACTGCTTCCTTCCCCAGTATTATTTACACTTCTATCAGTCCAATTGCATTGCCTTGGTTGTGTTTGATAAAATATCTTTGAAACAACAAGCTCTCCTTCTTTCTCTTCTTCATGTTGCCCAAGATGGTATTGGTGCATAACCCAATTCGTCTTTTCGGGTTTTCGATTCTTCCCAAAATTTGTGTACAAGACTAATATTTTCTTGCACCCTTTTTGTCTTCCATTCACCATAACTGGCCTTGTCTTACCTGTTTTATGCCATCTTGTTTCTCCACCTTGTATGTCACATTCAGTTTGAATTTTCCTTCTCTTTCTTGTTCCAGTAGTATATGCCTTTGATGGTCTATGGAAAAAATGCCTGCTTAACCCATCTCTTGTAACTCCTGCAAGAAATAAAATGTTTTATTTATTAAAATCAAAGTTAGGTGTAACAAACTGTGACACTAACAGAACTATTTCTCGAAAAAGTCCTCAAATTTCAGTCTTGAAGGAAGGAATTAAGAGTAAAACCTAACAAGATTGAACAGTCAATTAAGCAATGGTATATAGGAAGGAAATATATATATATATATGTAGAGAGAGAGATATTATATATATGTTTTTGACCTGGAAGTTTCTCAGGATGGGTATAACAAATCCCATCTTCTCCTTCAATTGTAGGAATGAACTCATCTATCAAAGGGTGAGATTTCATGTCTTTAGCTTCTACCTTTGCTTCAAGATGTTCTATCAGTTCTTGGTCTGTTGGATCAAATTTCACTCCTGCTGGTAGACCTAACCAATTCTGCAAACTCCATTCAATCCCAAGTTAAAACGAAAGCTATTTAAAAATTACTATTAAAATTTTTTTTTTTAAAAGAGAGAGAGAGAGAGAGGAGAGAAAGCACAGCAAAACTTTGCTGAATTTGGTTTAGCACAAAAGATATTACTACTGCTCAGACTAAAAAAGAAAAAGATAGAGAAGAACAGAAGAAGAAAAAAAAAAATTAAAAAAAAAAAAAGGACTCAGGAATAAAACATCAAGCATAATTCTTGATTTTTAACTTTGCAATATTCTTCTCTCTTTTATTCAAAAAAAAATCCATTTGAAGCCAAGAATATATATTAATTTTTTTTAAAAAAAATTAAAAGCAATACTGTTATTTATCATCATCCGTACCGGTTTAGCTTCAAGCTTGTGTCCACAACCAGGACACTGTTTGGATCCGCACAGTTGATGCTCTTCAAGCTTAGCATCAATAAGATCAGAGCTACTGATGGAACCCATATTACTTCTACTCATCGCTAGCTCTTTCTCCCAAACTTACCGTCTTCCTTTCACCAAATTATTATCACCCACCGCTGATCATATCCTTTCACTTAACAAAAAAATAAAAAAAAGCTCGAGATCTGATTATTTGCAAACTAAGTAGAAGGAAATCGTAGAATGAATTAAACTTTTAAAGTTTTAATCACTTAAAAACGAAAACACTTGCATAAAATATATGATTTTCCAGATGGGTATTCAAAGAAACATTATATCGAACACTAGGAGGTTATTATTTATACAGCTATAGTTTACAGTAACTAAGCTGAATCGAGAAATTAAGTATAACCCAGATGAGAAATAGAGGGCAAACTGAAGATAAAAGTATGAATTAGATTAGGATATACCCTAAAGAAGAAGAAGAAGATGAAGCAGAAGCTAATTAGCAGGAGGAGAAGGAGGAAAAGAGGAAACTGTCACAGTAGGATTGAGCTATAAAACCTGCTTTAACCATGGAAAAAAAAAAAAAAACCAGAAAATCCTCTCTCTAGACTCTAACTTTAACTGAAGAGCAGACGAAGAAAAAAGAAAAAGGGAACCTCTCTCAAGCCTACACACTACTACTATACCTTTAAGCCTTTGCTAATTTAAGTAGAGTATGTAAGCGGGTTAGGAGAGAGAAAGGAAAGATTATAGAGAGAGAAAAAACACAGAAAAATAAAAATTAATTAAAAAAAAAAACCAAACCCATTTGGGTTGTTTTTGTTTTTCTTTCAAAAGCTTGACTACTAAAGCAAAAGGTGAAGAAACGGCCTTCACAATAACAGCTGTTACTTAAGACAACACATTCAAAAGCATATCAAACCACATCCGTAAATTACTATTTTTTGTTTTAATAAATTATTGTATTTTAATTGTAGAATACATAATATTAAAAAATAATAAAGATTAGAAATTGATGATCATCATTTCTGAGTGAAAATTTTTTCTCAGTTTATATATATATATATATATATATATATAACATACGTGGCTAAAGACTGAGTAAGAAAGAAGGTATTAATTGCAAGTTACTTAAAAAATTTGTTGTTTTATTAGTTAAAACTGTAATAAAAGTAAAAAAGAAAAATTAATGGAGTGGAAGTAGGGAGGGGGGAACTCACACATCACATGGAGTGGTGATGATGATTCTTTAGGCTTGGCATGAATGTTTGAGAGAGAGAGAGAGAAGAAAGAATTACGGGTTGCTTGATATGCAAGGCAATTGAGCAGTGTACTTGATGGACCACCACCACCCCTTCTTATTATAATTACTATTTTATTTACTACTTTCTAAATGCTAATTTTATATAATAACTACATATTTTTATTTTTATATATACAGTGATAAAAAATATATACTGTAAATCTACGAAACTTCAAGCAAAAGCAGACGTACCGTACCCGTATGAACATTACCCAAACTCAATATCTTATATTTACCATTTTTGTATATGTAGATGTACGGCCAAACACATCCCTAACCCCCTCTATTATTGCTGCCTTTTTTTATGAAGCATCTAACCTAACTAATAGAGTTATTAATACACTCTACTCTCTATTTTCTCCATACACAAGCACCTTTCACTAACATAGTGTGAATATTCACAAAACAGAAGGCGCATGATGTCTCAAAAATCTTAAAATGATTTCATTTTGTAAGGCAATCAAACAAAAATCTTGAACTTCATGGACCGTTATAAATTTTAATTCATCTTCTTCCTCTAAATTGATGACTAGTCTAATAATTTGCCACCAAAACAACAACAAAAATTTCACCAAAACAAATCTCAATAACTGAAATTTTTAAGTTTTGGAAAAAAAAAAAAACTGAAATTCCAAGGGAAGATCTCTTTGGAGTATGGTATTCCCTTCTTAGTTTTATGGAATTGATGGTCACAAAAAACCAATTACTTTCCTTGAAGGCAGGGCCGTCCACTGAACTTGTCGTTGAAGACAGTTTTTAATGGTGGAAGCTGCTGGTTGCAGCGTTGGTAACCATGGGAGCTCATGATTTCCAGGTAAAACACAAGTAAAAGATTTAGATTGATGTCGTTAGTAAAAATTATTTCTGTTAATTATAGCTGAATCAAACATATGATTTAGACGTTCAAATGATAATTGATGAGGTTGCATATGCAACAATGTTAATGGCGGAGAGAAGAAGAGATGAGGAGGAAGAGAAATTAGAATTTATTTTTTTTCAAAAAAAAATCTCAAATAATGATGTGATTTTAGAGTTTCATGGTTGTTTCATGCGAGGCCCGTTAATTTGATGACATGCTCCGTTTTTTTTTTTTTTGCCAAAGACATGCTCCGTTTTCTTTCTAACAAAAGGAGGTTGTATAATGCACGCAGATATAGTATAGGGTGTTACTAACTCTATTAGATTGTTCATTGGCTTTATAAAAAAGGCAGTAATAGTATAGGAGGTTAAGAATGTGTTTGGCCATGGATGTACTCTTCTTTCTTGTAATTTGTTTTTATCTTTCTTTTATATAATCATCCAGTTTTGGTTATGAAATCAAATTGCGAGTGTCAATCTCAAAATTAAACCTTTATTAAATTAAAACAACCTTTGTCTATTGATATACGTGATCAATAGTAAATTTTGTAATCTATTCAATATGTATATTACAGATAAACATATTGAATTGAATATCAGCCTCTACTTTTCACATACCAATTTGATCATACAAAAAATACAGTAAATTATGAAGGATTTATGATTTTTTTTTTTTTTTTAGCATAGTTATAAACTTATACACCCAGATATAAACAAAGATGTTTGAACTCAGTCCATTAGAGCTCAAAGGTAAAAGTCTAACTACCTCTATTGGCTCCCAACTACAGGATTTATGATTTTTCAATTTATAAGTCTAATTAATTAATAAAATAAATATATTGGAGCATATACGGTTAATGACTTATATTTTACGGTAGACGTATCATTATCAATGATAATTTTACATTATCATGAAAATTACGAAGGATAGTGACAATTTTACAAAATTTAATGTAAATTTGGGGTCCAAAAACTACACATCAGTACAGCAGAGCTTGTACAGTCTTCTACCGTAGAAGAAGAAGAAGAAGAAGAAGAGTAGAAAATCCATTATCTTGTGTTGTGTGGGCCCATGTTACAAATGTTTGCTTGTGTAGCTCTAAAGTATCTTGGATCAGATGAATTACTTTTTTTTAATACTCCTATATGTATTTATTTATGGGAGACGATGATTGTGTTACCATTCACGTTTATAACATTCTTTTTGGAGCAGTAAATGATGTAATGTTTTGATGGCTATTATTGCTCCTTTTTCTCTTTAATTTATTATTATATATTTACAAAATTTTATTAAAGAAGGAATATATGCTATCTGGTCCAATAGGTTGTGAATTTTAGAAAACCAAAATTGGTTTGATAATTAGGCTTTTCTCTTTTTTTTGTCCAAAGGGATTAGATTATCCAATAGAGTTGACCTTTGACTAATTTGGCAAAATATCACCTTATATATGTTTTTATTATATAGTTTTTTGTTCCTTTCATTTGAGTATATATTTTATATATTTTGCAATTATTTCAATTTTTTTAGACTTTGGCGAAAATAAATTGATTTGTCTCTTTTGTATAGAAAAAAAAAAATAGAAAATGTGGGAACTCTATGGAATATTATGTAATGAGTAAATTATTTTATATATATTCTTGGATGCAATTACAAGTATCTTTGTGGAAGAATGGCTGATTCATGTATGAGAATATCTCTTACACAAAGAAAGAACAATTGCTTCTTGTTTTATAATTTTATGTTTGGTACTGGAGACTTGCATATATAGTGGTTTATTTATATTCTAAATTGATTCTAATAATGTGAACACTAATTTTTTTTTTTTTTAACATAAATATTCATAATTCTAATCTAATTCTAAGGGGAGGGGGAAAATAGGTGTCGAACCCAGCTAAACTAGAAGAAGCTCAGCACACTCTACCACTGAAGTTGATGCTTGCACCTATGTGAACACTAATTACATTTCTAATTAAATGACATAACAAATAGTGATTAGAGAAATCAAAGATGTGAAAATATAATAGCTATTGGGTAGGATTTCCCTATCTTAAAGGTTTCATTTCTTAGTCTATGTAATTTTCAGTTATTTCTTTTTCTTGAATTTACTATTCGAGATTTTTACAATTGATTGGATTGATGATACTCTTGATTTGATTGATGATACTCTTGAAAATCTAATTATGTTATTTTATTTTCTTTTTGGAAAAATAATTTCGTTATTAAAATACCAACCAAATATGATATGAGATTATGATATTAAATCAATAATTTTTTTTCTTATTTTCCTTTCCAAACCAAGGTTGGGCCAAATCTTTTATTGTCAAACTATCAATGTAATTGTTAAAACTAGTTATTTGAGGTGGTGTTATTAATTGTTTGTAATTATTATTTATAAAAAATGCTAAAAGCTTAGAAAAATATGTAAAGGATTAACTTTTTAGAAAATATTATTTGAATAAGTAAACTGACTTAAAAACAATGCTAAAAAAATTACTATTTTAAAATTATTGCTCCACACGGCTTATATTAAAGATCTATTTGGTTCAACTGTTTGTACCAACTAATAGAGATCGTTTATAGTGGATACATGATGTTTCGTAAAATAACAAAATTCCACCTCCAAATTCTCTAAATTCGTGAAAACAATTATCTTCTAATAAAAAAAAAAAAAAAGGAAATAAGCATTATAAAAATTGCATCACATGAAATATTTGTGATATGTACATATGCCGTAGGCAAGGACTAAGAGTGGAACCAAAAATTTATATTTTGGGTGGCCGGGACTAATATATTTTATATATTTTGTTATTTAATATGTTTTTACAAAAGAAAACTTATGGTAAAAATAATAAAGATTAATATGTTAGAAAAAAAAATATAATTATTTTTAATTTTTAAAACTTAAACAAAACAAAAGGACCATGAAAAGAAAAAGGAAAAGAAAAATAAAAATAAAAATAAATTATTTTTAAATTTAAAACAAAGAATAGAAAAGGAAAATAAAATAAAACGAATTGTCCAATATTAGTATGGAACTCATAATCTCAAAACGCAATAGCTAATGTCTCCATCCCCAAAGCAATAGGCTAACATTAATCCTATCTCCGTTTTTGTCAATTTTTTACATTAAAATCAGCATAATTAGATTCAAGTTTTGTGTTAATAGTTTGACGGGTTGGGTCAAGTAGATTAAAGTATTTTTAGGTTAGTTATAAAGTATGATTACTATACTTAAGTTATATATAAATAATACTTTAATTTACCTAACCCAATCCATCAAACTATTAACATCAAACTTGAATCTAATCATACTGATATCAATATAAAAAATTGACAAAAACGGAAGTAGTATATTTTAAAAAGCTTGTAGCGCTATGGCTAAAACAATATCCTTTTAGTTCTGCTAGCTCTAACTTATATGGATAGAGTGATGAGTTTACTTGACATGAGATTTAAATCCTAATAAATTAACTAATAAATTTAATTTGCCGTTTAAACGAAAAAAAAAGTACATATAGTGTAGAAAGAAATACCGTAATAGATAAGATTGCTCGTGGATTAAAATCAAAGTCTGTGTAATACAAGGATGTGTTGCAATTTTATGTGCAGATGGCAGGAGTAGTGGGAAGAACGTAGCCACTAATTCACTTGACAGCCACAATGACACCATCCTTCTCAGGAATAGCATTATTTTGGGTTCATTTTTCATATATCAAGACACCCTACCACATATGATATTTATGGGTATAAATCAACTTTTATACAGTTGTGCTTGAAAACCCTGCATAATAAGGCCAAATTCTTTAATTAATGCTGTTTTTTTGTTTGAATTTGGTGTGGGGATAAGGTATGTTGAAGTTTATTTCTCTTAATTTATAGAAACCAAAATAACGATAATAAAAAGCGTGGTTTTGTTTTTTGTTTTTTTTATTTAAAATTTATTCTGTTTTTGAAGGAAGGAGCTATAGATGATTTGGTTGGAAACATATACGATAAGATAATTTTTTTTCTTTTTTTTTTGAAAGTATAGACCTTTCACACAAAATTGTATAGAATGAATGTTACCTTTGAAATTTGGCTATTTAGTTTAATCAAAATATTTAAATTAATGTGACTCGTTTTCTTTTTTTTATTGGCATGGCCCTTTTAATTCTAATTCTAATTAAAATTCATGAGAACTTCATCAATTTTACTGGCCAATCTTATTGAACCCAACATTTGCCAATTTTCAAGTTTCCCTATATATATATATATTAATTGAAAACTTTAACAATATCATTGGATTACTTTTGGGGTTGCAGATTTTTGGTAAATTTGACCAATATATATTAGTATACGTATATATACAGCACTATAGTTTCTTTTTTCAACGAGTTTGGATGATACACTTTTTAAATTAAAATTACTATATACAAGGTAAATATGTATATATTCTACCTCCGTTTTCATGAGATATTTACATTTCCGTTTTTGAGTGTTTTTTTTTTTTTTTGAGTTGTTTACATTTCTATTTATAGTAAGTTTTATAATTGTTTATTATTATTTTTTTATTGGTATTGGTGAAAAATAAGTTTTTTTAAAGGATTAGTAATTGTTTATTATTATTTCTGTATTGGTATTAGTGAAAAGTGGGTTTATATTGGTATTGGTGACATAGTGAATGTAAAGAAATGAAAAAAACAGAGGTAGTACTAATTAATCTTGCAAAAAATATATCAGCAGACATGGATAGTGACGAGTTTGGCGGATAAAATTTTGATGAATTTATAAATGAAAATATGTTTGCTAATGAGAATATGACATGTTTGCTCATCTTACCTTTTACGGAGATGGTAGGATGTCGAGTTTGATTTCTACCGATCACATTTAATACCAATTTAATATTAAGGGAAGGGCTACCTCTGTATTGTAGCTCACATTATTATTCGATCCATTAGCGATCTCCTTAATATTAAAAAAAAAGAGGAAAATATGCGTATATATTTATATTTACTTGACAACAAAAGCAAGGAAGTTGCACATTTCTAATTAAGTGCACCAAAATTACCAAATTATTATATATAACTAAATTAATATTACTTTGATTCTCTGTCACAATTTTAATATAACTAAATTAATATTACTTTGATTATCTGTCACAATTTGATAGTAATTCAGTAGAGAGTTGATTCGCACAACGAGCAATTGCAGATCAATTTCCCAAATTTACTTTCCAGAAAAAAAAAAAAAAAGGGGGACTATATTACCATATATATCTATCTATCTAGCTACCGTTCTTATCAGAAATTATTATTTATAAACTAAAAAGGAAAAATTCATTTTAGATAATTATCTAAAATAATAAAAAAAAATCTAACAAGTAATAATCAATTATTCCTCTCGTTTTCATTTACATAAAGGGAGTACGTAAGACGTAATTTTCAACATCGAGTAGATGTCAACTAAATGACAAGTAATAATGTGAATAAAGAAGAGACTTGTTTATGATTTTCCTTAGCCCCATATGAAATGTTCCCTGTTAAGTTTCCTTTTGGATAAAAAAAAAAAATCAAGCTTTTCAAACCCATCAATCAAATGATTAAAACATACCAAATATTACAGTCTTCATGTATGCATTTTGCTGATAAGAGGGATTAGTCATAATCATATGATTATAACCTAAAGTAGCAAGTAATTAGTAAAGAGCAAAGACCGAGTCTTCAGACAAGTCAAAAACTTCAGAAAGAGAAAACTGAAAGCAGCTAACCAACTTAAATTATTTTAGAAGAAGGAATCTAATCTAAGTTGGGTATGACTCTCTAATGCTAGAGCTAATGCTATTACTAACACTGCAAGTTTGCTGTTAGGTCTATCTGATTCCGGTTGTTACTTCTGTTACACTTGATCGGACGTTTTGACCTTATCAGTACATATCCATAACAAAAAATTTTCATACTCATCCTTTCACTTGATTCCTGCAAATGATATCAACTGTAATTAATGACTTATTTGTTTACATATTTTATTCAGGGCATGGTCAAAAGCTGATCTGTCAATAATAAAATTCGGTAAACGTACAAAGAATCCACAGCTACTGCGCTCTGGTCATCTGATAAGGTTTGAATCTTGCTTTAAAGACTTCCTGCGATAAATGTAAATCTTCAGGGATGATATTCGAGATGATGCAAACACAAATGCTTAAAAAGAATTATGCAAACGCGAATGCTTAAAAAGAATCTGCCAATTAAAAGTTAATTCGATAAACATATAGTTCTAATCATTAAGAAAGTTTATGATCCAATCGCAAAACCAACTCTGCAGAACAGAGTTTCATCAAATATTATATCAGGTAGTACTAATATACTGCTTGCCAAGGATAGCCAATTTATTATAAAGGTAGAGATGTCAGAGGTTCCCTGTTTAACTGAAATTGGAAGTCAAAATGCACACTAATATAGGCAAGTAAGCAGTTGTCCACACAGTCAAATGGGAAGTATTTATACACACATATCAACTTGAAGTTGCTCCGGACTGCATCATAGGTTGGGACTTGGGTCATTGATGGCTGCAGAATAATAGTGAAGAAGAAAATGTAAATAATCAAGGGCCAATTAGGAAAGAATCCAAGGATTACTTCAATGGGGAAATACCGTCTCCATATGATGCCTTATCATATGGCAAGAGAGAAGCTTCTATGGCTTTTCAAAAATATCTTGCAATTCTAAAGTCTCCAAGAAATGGTCAAAAGATTTCCTGCATGACACACATGTTCTAATCAATATGATACAAACAATTGGAGAAAGCAAAAGAAGAAAAATCCAGTATATCAGGACTATACTTGGATTATTGTAAATGAGATGACATTGCCAATGCATAATAAGATGCCATGTAAATGCAAAGAATATTTCACGACCCAGTCCGGGGGCCATAACCAGCGTGCAGCTAGACCGGAGTCTGACCGCACAAGCTTCCAAAATGATCTACCTAATTGCCTTTGTCAACTACTTAAGCTTAAATCCACTGAACTAAAATGGTTAACTCAAGTAGTTACTTTGTCTAATTTATATATTATATCAAATCTTAATCAATATCCAACGTGAGTTTCACAACCCCCCCTTCTTTTGCACACAATATCCTTATTGTGACACATAAACACAAACCTCACCAGGCAATGTATCACACTTATAGCTGGTGACTACCATTATTGTCACGACCCAAATCCTGGATCAATGACCAGCGTACAACCGGATCGTAATCCGACTACACAAGCCTTTAAAATGACTTAAAACAAAATTCAAATGCAGACCAAACTCTAATTTCAAAAGTTCAAAATCCTAAGTTTAGATGCATTTAACAAAAATTCAGTTATTACTAAGTCCCAATTCTCAATCCAAAACTAATGTGCCCAAAGATCCTATAACGTCAAAAGTGTTGGACCAAGTCCGCCGAACATAACATATATCCGAAAATTTCTAGACTGAAAGGAAACTAAGAATCAAACCAAAACTAATAACTATTAACATTTGAACAAAACGGTTCGTGGAGAAGAAAGATGGAAACCGCCACACGAAACTACCTACAAAATAATCTACAGAGGTGTGAGCGTTATATATAGGCGCTTAATAAGTCTATGAATGGCAGGGAAACATTTCTAAACATAATCATGTCAAAAAGTAGATAATTCAATCATAAACAATTCCAAACATGATGGTGTGTCGGGATCACCAATTGCTTGATATCACATCCCTTATATCGCCTCAATGACAATGACAATTACCATCTTTATATCAACCTCAATAATCAGTAATTAATTATAATGACATAGGCAATATGTAACGTCCTAAAAATAATAATTCTTGATTAACACAAATAAGAAAAAAGATCAAATTGTAAAATGAAAAATAAATTGTATTAAATTCTAATAATGAAATATTTTAAGGAGATTTATTTAATTAAATATTTAGAAAATAATTAGATTGAATATTTTAAGTATAAATTTGATATATTTTGTAAATCGGTTAGTTTTTTTACCACATCGGGTAAAATGATAAATTTAAAATTTACCCTAGTTAAATAGTAAAATATTAAACCAAATATAAATATGATAAAAATAAGGTAAACACTTAATAAACTCATAGGTAATTGTAAATTCTTGTAAACAAAGATACATCAATTTAATTTAATTTGAAAATTAAGTAAAATCAAGTAAGTTAAGTGTCAAAATTACAATTAAAATTCAGATTTCTTTAGAGATAAATTTAAATAAATAATTGTGACATTTTTAAGATATAATTTAAAGGGTTTACAATTAAATGAAAAATATGGATAAAAATGGATTTAAAAAGTAAATTGTAATTAAATTTTAATACAAGTAAAATTTAAATCTATCACATACCATAATTGAAGTAGAATTATTGATGAAAATAATGGAAAGTAAGTGGGAGACAAGAAATGAAATTTATTTTTGACATTTTGAGAATTTGTCAAAAAGTAAATAGTAAATTAAAATAATTGAAACTAAAATACAAAAAAAAATTAATAATGTAATCTGGTCTATAAAATGACCCATAACCTCTGAGGAGTCATTAGAGTGTCTAAAATTTCGGGTAGACATCAAAAATTGAGAGAAAACACAAGAAAATCCGAGATAGCCGAACCTGCCAGACCAAACACACCAGCCGCCTATCGTTCGGCGAGCCAACGCGGGAGGAAGGCGTGTCGTTTGGCAAAGCAGCGAGCGAGCTCGGCAGGCCGTGTGCCTGACGCCGAATTATCGTTTCGCGCTCAAACTTTCCGTCCGCTTTCAATTTCGTCCTTCCGCCTCTGTTTTTATTCGGTAACAACCCCGAAACTTATTTTCCCTCTTCAATCACGTCCTAATATCTGATTAATATATAAATTAAGTTTAATTTTGAAATTAAATATTTTTGGGATGTCAATAAATTAATTAAAGGCCATGATTAAATTAAATATGATCAAAATAAATATTAAAAACTGATTTTTGAGATAAATATTATAAGATAAATATTTTGTGAATTAATTAATGGAAAATCTTAATTAATTTTAAGATTAAAAATTATGATGACTTAATTAAATTAATTTGACAATATTATTGGATCTGAAAACAACTATAAAATGAGTTTAATTAAATTGTATGACAAAAATTTGATAATTAACACATATGACATATTTATTAAATATTTGGATAAATTAAATGGATCCAATTAAAAATAATCATATGGACTATTTAATGGA
>CATIWJ010088734.1:0-29438 GCA_949640765.1 Croton laevigatus | reverse complement strand
AAATATTGAACACGTATGTATGTATTATATACACAACAAATAAAAGATCAAAATAAGCTAAGTTACAAGATACGAGCTGAAAATAGTAATAAATGGAATTAAAGTAATACATAAGAGGAATTCAAAAATACTAATATTAGAAGAAATATACAGTAAACAAGAGATTAATGAAATTGTGATTATACTTGTTAAGCTAGACTGCGAGGAGTAGTGTAATCAGACCAAGGGCACAGGAAGCAGCTGACGAATAAATTGACATCGAATCAGGTTTGGTACTTTGCTTTTATTTACCGCATTTTTATATATATATACGTGCATTGATGTGAACATATGATGCTTTGTGTGCAATGGTGTGCTTTTGTTTGATACACGTGCTATCTGTAAATAACTAATATGTTAAATTGAACTGAGTAATAGTAAAGTACCCACTAAGCATAATGCTTAGCAAGTTTAGTGTCTGCTAAACTTGTAGGATCACAGAAAGACGCAAAGACAACTAAAATAGTCAAACAAAGTCAGGCTCACCAGGAGACACTTAGTATGGCATTTGCTACGCAACAAAAGTCAGAAATCAGAACAGACAACAGTATGAAGAAAAAAATTTCTCAGGTAATGTTCTGCATACCAGTAAACATTAGTATGTAGCACTTCTTCGGGGTCTACTACAAGGCCTAGAAGGGGTGTTACAGCAGTGATTGGGGAGGTGGTTATGGTAGATGAGCAGAATCATGTGGGAGTTTATAGGGGTTATCTTCGTGCTCGAATCTGGCTTGATGTACGTACGACGGGTGAAGTTGGGTATCTCTGAGAAGGAATGGATATGGATCAGGTTTGTGTATGAGAAGTTACCCCATTTCTGTTTCTATTGTGGTTGTATAGGACATATTGATAATAACTGTGTAGCTTATAGAGCACTAAATGATCCGAATGTTGTAAAACTGTATGGGCCAGAGATGAGAACAGTGCCAAGACGATTGGAACAGAATAAGTCTATATGGTTGGGTGCCACTCCCAGGTTAGCTTCCTCGGCTACACCAAGGGAACCAGCTAGAGGATTTGTCCACCTGCTGCAGACTCAAGAGGAGAGGGCACGTACCTTACAGAATGAAAATGTGGAGGTTGTGGTTACGGACCCGAAGAGGAAGAGAGTTGAGGGTGAAAGTAGTGGAGGGGAGGATATGGTGATGGAAATGGTTTTGAATGACAATAGTAACTTATCGGCCGGCCTTATTGAGGCCCGCCGGCAGCCATGATTTGCATAAGTTGGAATTGTCGGGTTTGGCCAACCCTGACAAAGTTCGAGAGTTGCAACAACTAGTGCAACTTTATAGGCCGCAGCTGGTTTTTTTTATGGAAATAATGATTACTCGGGTGGATGTTGAGGGGGTGAAGAGGAGGTTGGGGTTTCGCAATGCTTTCTCGATAGATAGTGTAAGAGGGGGAGGTGGTGTTGCCATTTTTTGGGGGTTAGAGATTAATATTACATTGTCAAAGTATGGCAGGAATTTTATTGACATTTGTGTGCATGATGGGGAATTAGGTGTGTGGCGGTTTACTGGATTTCATGGATTCCCTGAACGATCTAGGCAACGGCAATCTTGGCAATGTATGAAGGATATTTATAGAATATCGAGAGACCCTTGGTGTATTATGGGGGACTTCAATGATATGCTTCATGAGTCGGAGAAGATAGGAGGAAGACGACAGCCTCGGTCTTTGTTGGAGGGATTTTCAGAAGCTGTTACTGTTGGATTTTTCATATAGCAAAAGGCAGTGACAATCGCATAAATCATTGTAGCGGAAGCAATTAAATATATGAAAATAACCATAGAGCATATTTTATCAACCCAATTAAGTGTAGGGATGTTTAGAAATATACCTTTGAAGCGTACTTTAACTGCATTGATGTAAGCCTTCCCACCGAAAAATTTTTCACGAATGGAATGACCTAGGGATTGAAATGCGAATCCCCTCTTTCTTCATACACACAAGGATCAAGGGATGGACCACGGTGTGTTAGCAACAGGAATGAAAGCATAAATAAACCCAAATGAAAATGGCAAAATGAAATATTCTTCTTTTGATATGTTCGTTCAAAACGAATGACCATTCACAAAGTAAGAATTATCTTCATCTTCAACAAGTCCCACTTTTGAAACGAAATATTGATGATAATAACGAGACTGAATTAGGCTTCACCTACTCTTAACAAAACCCTTATGTTATTCTCTCTCTCGCGAAATAGAATGAATAGTAAAGAATATATTTGGTGGTCATCCTTTTTGTAGTTCAAAACCCAAAATCATAATGATTAATAATAGTTTTTTGTTTTTGTTCTCAACTACACAAAAACCAACACCTTTTTTTTTTATCTTATACCTTTTGAAAAGCCATTAAGAATTAAAAGATAAGATATATGGTCACGTGGTTTTATTTTATATGTCAAATATGTAAAAAATAAAACCATTTCACCTAATCTTATCACCTTTTGACTTGTTTTATCTCATAAAACAAAAGGTCCCACACGTTAGTTATATATATATATATATATATATATATATATATATATATATATATATATATATATGTATATATATATTCATCAAATGAATATCTTAAGAAACCAAAGCAGTCTTTGTTTCGTTTTACTACACCTAGTAAAACTGAAACTTACTATTCTTTTTCATCTTTGTTATTCAGCCGGTCAATATCCAATTATAAAATAAGATATTATAATCTCTTAACTAATTAATTAACTTTTAATTAATTAATCAATTTGACCAACTAAAACAATGCCTTATAATTAAATACTTTAATTAATTGATCAATTAGGTCTATAAGAATAAGCTTCCTGATTCAACCCGAACCCTTATTTGTGTGCAATCCGAAAGGTTCGTTCAATGTTGATAATGGACCCTTATTAGTTAAGTCCATAAATTATAAGCGGTCTCTAACAAGACATTATAATTACCCAAATTGAAATAAGTGTCATTCTTACGAACCGACAGAGCCTGTAACAATCTTATACAACCATTTGTCAATAGATATCTATGATTAGCATAAGGCATGTCATTGGTCACCTTTATTATTGCTAATTGATTTAATTGATTTTCCAGTGATACTGACTAATTCAGATAGATGCATAACACTTATCATCATATCTGGGTATGCGCATACACTACTCAGTCTCACTAATCAAATGGCCAGTGATATCTTCTCTCTCATAGAGAGAGCATCAATCCCTTCACTTTACTCATGTTTCCTAGCGTAGTTCCTGACATACTTGATCTCAATTTATATTTTTTTATAATTTGCAAAATTTTCTCGTAATATTTATTTTTAATTCCTCATATTTTTTGTTTTCCGTAGTCCTTATTTACTCCTTCCTTTGGCATTTTTATTTTATCATCTGTTTACGCTACCTATTTTCTATTTTTTCTTATCAATTTCCTTTTTCTTTTATTCACTATTTAATATTAATTTTTCTTATGCTTCCCCATCTAACATGTTTAAAATTCCGATTTCATGCCAATTTCCCTTATCTTCCTACTTCTGCTATTTTCTGATTTATTCTTTCTTTCATTTTCTAATGTTTTATGCTAATGCTTTCTCATATTCCTCTATATATCTTATATTTTATCTCTTACTTACTTTTTATATTTGTAATCTATGTGCTTGTATTTCTAAAAGGCATATACTGTTTTCTGAGTTAAACCGCCCAAGAATGACTAAACCAATATTCTAATACCATAAATTGTAACACCCTTTAACCCGACTATTCTTAGTCTATTCTTAACCAAGCTAAGTGTGTCACAACTGATGCTCTATAGTATACAAAAAATTACCTCATAAAACTTTCTTCTTTTATTCTATTGCTTTTTCTATCCTCTGTCTTTTCTTTCTCAGTATATGTCATCATAAGTTCTGATGTTATTTTGCGATTTTAATTTTTCTCTCATAATTTTGTAACCTACAAGTTTAGCATAAACTAACTCGTTGAGCTCAGAGCTCAGTATGTACTTTACTTTTATTAAAGTAAATTCGCATATTATCATAAACATATATGACAAACAATAAACAACAAGGCGTTATAGCAGCACAATTTACATATTCGCAGCATATACATTTAAATATAATTAAATAAGAGTAAAGTATCAAATCTCATTTGATTGCTGCATTTGTCATGATAATAACAAGAGTCCGAAGACTAATAATAGGAGTCCGAAGATTAACATATATTGTCCTCTTTGACACACCATAACAAGAACATATAACATCAATATAGCAAGTAATCAAATTTGTCAAATCCGTACACAGACTCTTTTTTCTGTCTCTACACATGCAGAAGGTCTATTATGAAAGAAATAATACTATTTAAAATGAAGGAATACTATATATAAGAAGGGTTATATATTATACATATTATTTATTTAACAATTAGCATGCATAAACAAAGCAAATGCATCCAAGGAACTTACCATGGATATTAACACTAGCAATCCTATAGTGTTAGACTGTTATAGCACATTTCGGGGCTACGACCGGTGTGCAGCTAGACCGAAGTGTAATCACACAAGGCTCCAAAATGATTCACCTAACTGCCTTCGTCAACTACTTAGGCCCAAATCTACTGGCTTAAATTGGCTAACCCAAGTTTATTAAGTAGTTAGGTGATCTAACTTATATATCATATCAAATCTCAGTCAATATCCGATGTGAAATTTTACGAACTTCCCCCCTTTTGCGCACAACGTCCTTATTGTGACACATAAACACAAATCTCACCAGGAGATATTTCCGGCTAGTGACTGGTTCTGATACCATTCTTGTCATGACCCAGCTCGGGGGCTGCGATCGTCGTGTATCTAGACCAGAGTCTGACCGCACAGGCCTCTAAAATGATCCACCTAACTGCTTTTGTCAACTACTTAGGCCCAAATAAATTGGCCTAAAATGGTTAACCCAAATTTACTAAGTAGCTAGATGGTTTAACTTATATATCATATCAAATCTCAATCAATATCTGATGTGAGATCTTACATTGACACAGGAATTTGACCAAACAGTAGTATGTGAAGGAATCCTGATATTAAATATAATAATGAATTAATATTTGCTTAATTACTTAAACAATTAACCCCTAAATAATTCTTTTGTTTTATTTACTATTTTTCATTCTTAGCTATTTTCTTAGAGTTTAACCTTAAAATCACCAAGCATATAAAAATAGGTCTCTATAAATAAATTACCTGGTAAATTCATCAATTAACCTAATACTTAATATTAATAAAAAGTCCTCTTATTATTTCTTTAGTCTATTTATATAAAATTATGACTACAATTATTTAAATACTAAAACTAACTTTAGTTTAATAAAACTAATAATATTTTAGCTTTGTTATAAAGTTTTCTTAATTTAATTATACCCCAATTAACTTAAGGAAAATTTACAAAATTCTCCCTGTGTTTTACCTAAAACTACATTTTTCTCCCTATTTTTTTTAGCGGACAAAAATATCTCTGGGTTTTTAATCGGTTGACAATTTTATCATTTCGGCTATATTTTCTGTTAAAATTAATGGTAGAAGAACTAAATTGTAATTTTATGGGCTCTTTTGAAAAAAATCAAAAATTAAAGGATTGTTTTAAAATTTTCCTTATAATTATACACTACTATATTAAATTTAAAAAAAAAAAAAGAAAAATTGCAGCCAAAATCTTTGTCTTTTTCCTCTGATCCAACATGGTCGTAAACTTTCTTCTTCCGCCACTAACACCGCAACCAGGACCTTTCCTCGTACCACCACCAGACCCATTAAAACCAAGCAATCTGCTCTTCTCACTCTCACTAGAAAACACCAACAGAGCCACTGTTTCCCAGCGACACCCACATTTATCACCACCACAACTGCCATTATTGCTTTTCATTAAAGCGGAGCTAGCTTTAACAGCCAATGTAGCTATTTCCTCCAGTTGTAAAGGGTGCCTTAACCAACTTAAAGGCAAAGCAAAATATAACTATCCAAGTTGAAGCTCTTCGTTGTTGTTCGTTGTTTACGGCTGAAACGACATTGTCAAACTCCATTTCGTCGGTGTTGCAAATGAAATACATCGGATTCCTTTGTAAAACATAAGAAACCTTAATTAGGTATGAGAATTCTTGTAACCTTCCATCTTGAAGAATCGATTTAGTAGTAGCAACATGCGTCGATTGGTAAGAATTATGAATACCCATTTTCTTTGGGTAATGTTTTTAATAATAATGTTTGAATTTTTTAGTTTATCTTCTGTAAACATTTTTGAAAAAGAAAAAATTGTTATATAAAATTTGGATCTTGAGGAAGAAGAAATTTTTTTTTTCTTTTTTTTTGTAATTTAATATAATAATGTATAATTATAAGAAAAATTTCAAAACAATCCTTTATTTTTTAATTTTGCAAAAGAGCCCATAAAATTATGGTTTGGTCCTTCTACCATTAATTTTAACAGAAAATATAAATGGAACGATATAATTGTCAACGGATTAAAAACCCAGGGATATTTTTGTCCGCTAAAAAAAAGGATGGAGAGAAAAATATAGTTTTAGGTTAAACACATAGAGGTTTTTGTAAATTTTCCTTAACTTAATTATAAAATAAATTAAGTTTAGTTAATAATTTAAATCAAAAGAATGTAGAGAAAATAAAATATAAGTTCAGGAGGTTTAGCTGAAGTTTTCAGGGCTTGTTTGAAAACGAAGGTAAGTTCTAGGGATAATATGTGAACCTAATAAAACTAGAGAACCAAAACTGATACTTGCCATCAAAATGCAGCCAAGTCATGCATTTTGATCTTCTTCTTTGTTTCCTCTGCAACTTTCATTTTGCTCCATACCGAAGCTCTCGACGTGAGAATTTCGAATATGGTCTCCATTTTGACATATAATCATTGAAAGACATTGAAAATTTGATTTGAATATTTTGACCCATTTAGCTTAAATGGGTAACCCAACTGAAACTCAACTTTTTGGTGATGGTTTAAGGCGTTTCTTGACTCTAAACTGATCATCGGATTGAGAGGAGTTGATTGGTACAGCTAACTTTGACGGCTGACCATCAGATATGCTGGAAAATCACCAAAGATGCACTGAACGTTTTGAGTTTTGTTGAAAACTTTGTGCCGCGAGTATCATTGGAAAAATCATCAACTGGAGGCGATACTTGCTCGCTGGGAGGAGATGCTTCCAATCTCTAGTGAGTAAAAGTGAGAGGATTAGCGGTGGCCATGGCTATGGCGTCGGCAGTCACTCTCTCTCTTTTCTTTTTTTTTTTTCTTTCCTTACTTTTCCTTCTCCCATTTCCTCGAAAACCACCAAACTCCAAAACCCTTACTTTCTTTTTCCTTCCCTTGGCCGAAAACACCCTAGCCTCGCTACATTTATTTTTCATAATATATATATATTATTTATTTATTTTAACCCCAAACTCAATTTAATTAGCTCTTCCACTACTTTTAATTATTATTATTATTATTATTAAATAATTTTAAATAGAGCATATAATATCCAAAGTAATTAATATACCTCTGAGTTTAATAATGCAACATTATACTCAAAACGACCCATACATCATTTTGAGTATCAACGAGCATCAAAATATCACCAATAAAATACTAAAACGTAAAATTAACATTTAATCTCAAATCTCCAAATCACCTAAAAACCGTGGGTTTCACACTTAAATTCTTTATTCTTGAGCGGAGCATTCGAGTCAAGTTAGTTAGTTTTGTTTAGTCTTATATTCTAGATTGATTTCCGGATTGTAAAAAAAATATTGCTTCAGTTTGCATTTATAATTTAAAGAAATTTTTACATAGTGATTATTTTTTTGGTATATTTGCATTCTAGTTATTTATTTTTAAAGACTTATATAATCAGATTTCGGACTGATTGCGCACCGGTCATTGACCCAAATTTGGGTCGTGACAGAAATATCTTACTACGTCGGGTTATTAAAAGAGAGCAATCGAATGCAACTTCCATTTCTACATCGATTCATCAGAAATTGCTGTAAATTGCAACATAAACAAGATAAGTTGATTGATATCCCAATCAACATCAAAATCTCATTAAAAAATGGTGAAAACTTGATTGTAAGATTTTGGGCTATTTTAAAAGCAAACTTTCTCTCTCTGTTTTTTGTCGTAGGTGGCCATTGCAGGGGCTGATGGGTGCCTTGAGGTTTGTTGGTCTCCGAGCTTCACGTTAATGGGTGGCATGTCAATAGTGGAGAGGTAGTTACCACAGTCTAGGAGCTTTAGTCGGTGGAGCTTTTCCTTCCCTTTCTCTTCTTTTTAAATTTTTAATTAATAATTATTATAATTACATCCGGACACACTAATAGTTTTATTCAATTTTGACTCCAATTGGCAATTCTGAATTATGGCACAATTATGAAAAAATTTATAATTTGGTGAATAATTATTTTAAGGTTTAAAATATAGTGTATTCGTAACAAATGGTAAAATTTATAGTACACGTAAATAATTAGCCCCTATATTTTAAGTTGCAAATTCACTGATGAATAAATGATCCTTGGTGTGCTGTTAACTTTTCGAGATTTTCAATCCATAAGCAAGTAAGCATTTCAAATTTCAAAATATTGAATGGAATCAGTCTATGGATTTATTATTACTATTGGTGCTGACTTTTGAAGTTCATTTCCTATCCAAACCGAACTGATTAGTTTCGGTTTCATATTTAATTCAGTTTTCGTTTCTAAATATGGCAAAATCAAAATTGAGCAATGCACGTTGGTTTGGTTTGATTCGATTATTGAACCCCTATACGCCCCCATTGTATCTTCCAAGAAAAAGATAGGTGGAATTGAATATACTTAAAATAATATAGATTTCAACTTAAAGATTTTGAATATCTTAAATTATCAGTGCCGTAATTGACTGGGACTTGTTTCCATGAAAGTGATTGGCACTACTTGTTTCTTATTATTATTATTATTATTATTGTTATTATTTTTAAGGCACTACTTTTATCTTATTATTAATTACTTTTTACGAATTACGCCGACATTCAAAATGAAATGCCCAGTCGATTTTATAAATTTTTTAATAACAAATCCAACGAATTCTTCGACATAAAATGCGATATATCATAATTTTGATATTTTATTTCTGTATAAATATAGAATAATTTGTAGTATTGAATTCTTAATCATATAATATATAATTAAAATTTAGAAATTGGGACCCACGACATTAATTTCTAGGCTCTACACCGATGAATCTGGTTTATTTTTAGAGAACAAATTTAAAAAAAAAATTATAAATAAAAAACAAGATTGGAAGTTCCATTTGAATATAGCCGCCCTCCTTTTTTTATTATTATTCTTCTTTAGATTGGAAAAAAATTAATAAAAACAGAAAACCAACATCAACTTTCCAGAGTCAACATAGAGATAGTGTAGTCAACAACTCTATATAAGACATGCATTAGCAAGAAGCTGTTGAACAAAGCAAAAAAATCCATCAAAAGATAAGAAAATTAATTTCTCTTGTTGGAAGAAGATGGCAGTTCTGAATATCACCCCACTAAAAATAACTCCAAATTTCGTTTTTCCAACCCATCATCGTTCACCATCTCAGCTTCCTTTAAAGGTTTCTTGCCAGAAAACTGAAACAGACAAAAAATGCATCACCATTCAAAAAACTGAAACAGAAAGAAACATAGCCAACAAAAAGCTACCACCAGGACCCAGAAAATTTCCATTTATAGGAAATCTGCACAACTTAGGAGGTGGGCTACCGCACCGTGTTCTTAAAGACTTAGCCATGCAATATGGTCCCATCATGCACCTCCAGCTAGGCGAGGTTCCAGCCATAGTGGTTACCTCGGCGGAATTGGCTCAAGAAGTTCTAAAAACACAAGATCACGTTTTTGCTCAGAGGCCGGAGCTTTTGGCTTCCAAGATTCTATCTTACGATAGTACGGATCTAGTTTTTGCTAGAGGAGAATATTGGAAGCAAATGAGAAAATTTTGTGTGACTGAGCTTTTGGGAGCTAAAAAAGTCAAGTCTTTGGCTCCTCTAAGGGAAGACGAGGCTTGGAATCTTTTAGAAACAATCCGGTCAGCCGGCGGAGCTCCGATCAATTTGACGGAGAAGATTTTCTGGATGACTAGTGTTATAGCTGTTAGAGCAGCTTTTGGAAATAAATGGGAGGATCAAAAAGACGTTATTTCAATAGCTAGAGAGTCGTTGAGCTTAGCTGGGGGCTTTGACTTGGCTGATTTGTATCCTAAAAGAGAATTTCTACACGTCGTGACAAATATGAAGCCAAGGTTGGAGAAAATGCGTGTAAAATTGGATGCTCTTTTGGATAGAATAGTAAATGAACATAAAAAAAAGTTGTTGACCGGACAAACTCAGCCGGAAAATGAAGTTTTAATTGACGTTCTTCTCAGGCTTCAGGAAAGTGGCAAGTTGCAATGTCCTGTTACAATTGACAATGTAAAAGCCGTGATTTGGGTAAGTGGAAATTCATTCACATATAATGTTTTTCTTTTTTTCTAATATAAAAATAATGAATTAACAATTATAATTAACATAATTTCAAAAACGGTATTTGCTTTGCATTATTCTTTATTTTTTTTTAATTTTTAAAAAATATGAACTGGTTGATTGTCTATAGGTAGTACCGAGATCAAAATGTAGTAGTAGTTACTGTTTCTAGATTTTTGGCTATGTATTATAAATTATACGCAAATTAATTTGCACCCTTGAATTCATAATTGTGTCTAATTTGGAATACAAAGTCAAAATTTGAAAATTACGACCACTACATTTGATCTCGGAACTCTATACAGACAATTGATCGATTTATTTTTTTGAAAAATTAAAAATACCATTCTATTCAAATATCATAGCTGGACTTTCCAAAAAAAAAAAATTATAACTAATGTTTCTCATAAATTCAGGATATGTTTGTTGCGGGAACAGATACATCCTCAACAACGACAGAGTGGGCATTATCAGAAATGATAAGGAATCCAATTGTGTTGAAGAAGGCACAAAATGAGGTTCGAGAGGTTGCGAAAAGAAAGGAAACCATCCACGATGAAGATCTCGATCACCTGCCGTACTTAAAGCAAGTCATCAAAGAAACCTTAAGATTACATCCTCCAGTACCCTTATTGCTCCCCAGAGAAAGTAACCAAGACACTGAAATTGATGGTTATTTTATTCCTAAAAATACAAAAGTAATTATCAATGCATGGGCAATTGGAAGAGATTCTGCATATTGGAAAGATCCTGAGAGCTTTAAACCGGAGAGGTTCAATGACAATTCCATAGATTTTAAAGGGACTAATTGTGCTTATATTCCTTTTGGCGGAGGAAGGAGGATTTGCCCTGGAATGAGTTTTGGCCTTGCCAATGTTGAACTGCCACTTGCTAAATTACTCTATCATTTTGATTATAAACTCCCTAATGGAGTTAGGGGTGAGGATTTGGACATGACAGAAGCTTTTGGTGCAACTGTCGGAAGAAAAGACTTTTTGTATGTAATTGCTACTCCTTATATTCCCTCTAATTAGCTGTATCATTAAAAAAATCCGCATTCTAAGTTAGACTAGAATTATGCATAAGAGAAGCCTTTGTTTTTTGTTTGTTCAAATTGTATTTTGCCTTTTATATAGATTAGGATTAGGATACGAATTTGTGCCCTCCCACTTTTTAAATCTTCGCGCAATGTAGAAAGAATAACCCACGGTGATTGTTGCATTTTGCTCTTTTGTTATTTCCTTCATAACTATTTGGAGTTAACTCTCAATAATCAGCAATAAGGAAATACTGTAAACTAGTGGAAATATCATTTATACTATCTACATTTAACTTGTTTTATGGTTATATTATCCTTCATATGTACTTATTATACTATATTTATTTTTGTATTTATCATATGTTTAATCACATTAAAACATTTAACTTGAAAATTTTTTTTTTTAAATTTCATCCATATGAACTACAATTTACTTATAACAAATACTCTACTATTATTTAAACAAAAAACTAGTATAAAACCTGTGTGATGTGTGGCACAACATGTTATTTTTTGTGCACAACATGAATAACAACTTACAATCTCATTCCGAATTTTACCACCCTTATGTCTTTTTAAATATTTTGGCCTTGTTATAGGATAAACACACTTATGCCAAATTTACATATGTGTCTTTATACAATATATTGTTTTATGGTTTTGCTATAGGATTGTCACATTCTAAACTATTAAAATCAGAAAAATAATTGTGACCCGAGCATGGAAGTGTATTATGGAATATTAAATAGTAAAAATTAAGAAAGCAAAAGTGTTAGATAAGGAAAGTAAACAAATCATAATAAACGTATTGTAATAAGAAGTAGACAAATTACAAATATAGTAAAGCATATCATAAACAAAAGGTAAACATGTTCTGGAAGAAGAGAAAGTAAGAAATATAATTGTAAACGGATTGTAAATGAATTTAGACAGAAAATAAATGAGTTGGTATTTATTTAGTAAAGCTAAATAGGAGCAAGAAAGAGTGTTTAATTAATGTTTTTGAATAAGTGTTCAAGAAATGAAAGTTATAAGAAATAGATTTTATGGCTAGTTAAATGATTTAGAAAAGTAAACATATGGTAAACCGATCATAAACATCTTGTAAATAGGAATGAAATAAATTAACATTTATTTGATTAAACCTAAACACATTCAAGGAATGCTAGAAGAAGATATAGCGATAAATAATATTTGATAAATATTGTAAAGATTAAATAATAACTGATAGTGTCAGTTGGAATAGTAGAAGAAAGAGAGTATCCATTTAAAATGAATAGAAAAGGTAAAACAGAAATTACAAATGTAAATACGTAAAACAAAATATCAATATAATATGGATTATAGAATAAAAAGATAAAAGAACGTATTCAACTCAGAAGTATATAAAAAAGTAATTAATAAAAAGAGAGAATTTAAGAAAGAGACTATGTTGAGAATATAATCAAGGTTCGTCGAATTAAATAGTAAAACAAAATTCAGTAAATAATTAAAGTATAATGGTAAATAAAATTAAAATATAAATTGAAATAAGGTGTATTGTAAATAAAACGCAAAAGTAAATTAAATATACATATAAAATAAATAAAGAATGAATTAGATGGAAATTTGAAAGAAGTGGCAGAATTGTAACAAGGTAGTAAGATGAAGGGCAGAAAAGGAAAAATAATATATAGGATATTTTATAAAAAAAAAAGAAAAATGAAAAAAGAGAGAGACAGATATAAAATGAGTAAAGGAAGAAGTATGGAGTAAGAAAATTGAGACAGATGGAATGAGATGAAGAAAACAAAAGTTTTAAGTAAATACATATGTGTGTGTGTGTGTGTGTAGAAAGAAGCAGAAAACAGAGAGAGAAAAGAGAAAACAAAAGAAAACAGAAAGGGAGAAGAGAACGAAGAAAGCAAAGAGACAAACAAAGAAAGGAAAAGGATTAGAAGAAGAGAATAATACAGTAAAGGAAAGCAAATACAGAAGAAAACAGAGGAAAACGAAAAGGAGGTACTGAAGAAAATTTAACACGACTTTCACTATTTGGCCTCATCACTGTCAACCAAGGACACGAATCGAATGGTCTAAGTTCCAGATGGGTCAGCCGTGTGGATTTCGAATTGGCCAGAACTTCAATCGAACTTATCATCATCTTCCGGTCATCGAACGAGTGTTTTAAGGCCACCAGCCGGATGGGAATTTCAAAAGGAAGAGTTCGGTATATATTTTGTCAAACATGGTGGCCGAAAAATGATTAGGCTTTCGTGTCCAGTCGGGTCTAGTAACCCGTTTTGCGGAGTTGGTAGATGAGGAAGAAGACTAAAACGGCGTCGTTCGATTTAGAGACAAAAACGACGTCGTGTAGTTGAAGGCGCACTACTTGACTTCAAAGCGGCAACGTTTTAAGGTGTCAAAATGGCTGCATTTTGGGCAAAACACGCAGTAGTCACGCGAATGGGGTACTCACGATTTGTGTACCTATGGTCAACCTTACTTAGAAGTTTTGCCATATTGCTCACAGTTTGGAGGAGGAACCGAACTTTTCCATTTGACCGTTGTTGATTACTTGTTTTTTTGGAATAGTTGAACCCTAGAAAACAACTTCTTGTCCCTTCATTATAAATTTCATTACAAGCTTTGAAAAATTCATGTATTTAGCCGTAATGTGCACAACCATTGAGTTCCCAATACTACTTCATAGCCTTCTAGTGATAGCACATATAAATTAAGGATTACGAACTTTTCCATTTGACCATTGTTGATTACTTGTTTTTTTGGAATAGTTGAATCCTGCAAAACAACTTCTTGTCCCTTCATTATAAATTTTATTACAAGCTTTGAAAAATCCATGTATTTAGCCACAATGTGCACAACCATTGAGTTCCCAATACTACTTCATAGCCTTCTAGTGATAGCACATATAAATCAAGGACTACGTGTACAATTAATTGAATTTGAATGCACTTGCTTGAGCTTACTAATTTTTCTCCTAGAGCAACATACACTTATATTTTAGTATTCTACCTTTTCTGATTGGCCATAGGCTGGCTTTCCTTTCAATTCTTTCACTGATGAGATTGTGGGTACTCTAGGAATCTATTAAAATCATAACATGTCTATTTGCCAACTTCCCTCGAACCCACATAATTTCAAAACCTTCAAAGTCGTATATGGCATGCAAGGATATGGGTTTGTTGACCAGAACTACCAGCCCATAAACTAGAAACATGATGAATGAATTGACTTGTTCAAATCTAAACAGCTAGCCTACTTGTCCAAGCACTTAAGGTATGGGCATGTAACACCTTACCTAAGATTTGGATCCTTATGGGATCGTATTTAGTTCTTACAATGCAAGAAACTTGTATCATTTCTCATTCATCTTTTGATATTTAACCATATCCTCTTGATGTTTTAGATGATAAATCTTCATAATAATCCAATTGTTGTCTCGTATCATTTACAATCTCTCATTGCTTTGTTTCGTTAACTTTGTTGCCAAGTTCACACTCTTGCATTATTTCCATGTTGAGTATAGGTTTTATTAGTAGTGTTCCTAATTTTTTTTCAACGGTATTGGGCATCAAGTGTCCCGCTAGCCATTTGATGCTTTGTAGAATTGAGGATCCAAAATAATCATATGTTGGACTATTGGCTTTTGTTTAAACTTTAGAATGAATGAGATACCTTAATATCCCATACCCTTGATGAATAATTGGCATGACTTCAAGCAAACATGAATTTTTTTTTTTTGCTTCAAGCTTGAATGGATGTAAGGAGTGCTTATCATACAGAGCATCTGAGTTTGACATCAATGAAATTGAACTTTGAAAGTGGAAAAGTACTCCTCATGAAACAAAACATATATAATTTGAAACTACGTAACTTGTAATTCATTCTTGATACTATTACTAACCGTTAACCAACATGTATTAAATGTTAAGTCCCCCGCAATAAAATTACGACAATAAATAAAATCAGTGGAATAAAAATAAGAATACCGAGATTTACGTGGAAAACCCCCTAAATGTTAGAGGGAAAAATCACAAGACCAAGCAGGTAAACTTTCACTATGTGTATGGAGAAAATAATTACAATTACTCAATTTTTCCACCCCCACTAAAATATGCTCACAATTCTAGCAGCACTCAAATTTTACCGCTCTACTTTTACCTCACACCTCTCTGTGGGTGTGATCCAGAGCACTAAGCTAACCCAGAAAAATAAACTACACTCAAAGCTATTTTTCTTATTAGCTCTCACTCACTTACTCTCTTATCTTTTGCTGCCTGCTTCATCTCCTATTTATAGGAAATTTTACATGTTTTGTGCAGTGTGTATTGGGTTGCAAATCTATAAATATCTTGACTTCTTTCCACCAAAAAAAAAACAAAAGTATTCAATCTTTTATTTCTTCTTTGTTTTTCAAATACTTAGGTCCCATTTTTGTTGAATTTGGGACTTTGTCTTCCACCGCCTTCCCTTTTTTTTCTTTCTTTTGCTATGGAAAATTCAATGGGCTGAACCCATCAATTCTCCCCCTCCAGCCCCAATCGTGACAAACTGGAGGAGGTCTTCGTTTGGCTCTCAACAGGAGCCCATCCTAGCAAGTCCGACACATAACTCGAACTTCTCTTTGGGAACGGCCTTTGTTAGCATATCAGATGCATTCTCGTCGGTATGAATCTTCTTCAATTGAAACGCTTTCTCCTCAATAGCAAGTCTAATCCAATGATACCTTATGTCAATGTGTTTTGTCCGTGCATGATACATAGTGTTCTTACTCAAGTCTAAAACACTTTGACTATTGCAATAAACTACGTATTCTTTCTGCTGTATTCTTAAAAGAATCTCTTCAACCAAAGCATTTTCTTCCCTGCTTCCGTTTCTGCAACGTACTCTGCTTCTGTAGTTGATAATGAAACACATTTCTATAATCTTGACTGCCACGAGATAGCTCCCTCTGAGAATGTAAATAAGTATCCTGATGTACACTTCCTTTCATCAAGGTCACTAGCCATATCTGTATCTGTATAGCTCACAAGTGCAGACTTTTCCCTTTCAAATGTCAAGCATAACTTGGAGGTTTTTCTTAAGTACCTGAAGATCCACTTAACTTCTTCCCAATATGTCTTCCCGGGATTTGATAGAAATCGGCTCACAACGCCAACTACATAAGCGATATCTGGTCTCGTACACACTATCGCGTACATTAAACTTCCGACCGCTGAAGAATATGGAACATGGGACATATCTTCTCTTTCTTTTTCCTTTGATGGGAAGGATTTCTTACTCAACTTGAAATGAGCAGCAAGCAATATGCTAACGGGTTTAGCATTCTTTATATTGAACCTCTCTAGAACTCGTTCGATATATTTCTCCTGCGATAACCATAACTTACAGGACTTTATATCTCGAGTAATCTCCATTCCGAGAATTCGCCTTGCCGGTCCCAAATCTTTCATGTCAAACACCTTTGACAAATCTCCCTTTAACCTGCTAATCATGTTTGCATCTTGACCAACAATTAGCATATCATCTACATATAAGAGAAGTATGACAAATTTACCGTCAGGGTATCTCCAGACATATACACAAGGATCTACTTCCGTCCTTTTATATCCTTGATTCCCCATGAAAGAATCAAACTTCTTATACCATTGTCGTGGTGCTTGTTTCAACCCGTACAAGCTCTTCTTTAGGCGACAAACCATGTCCTTCTTTCCCTTAACCCTGAAACCTTTTGGATGTTCCATGTAGATCTCTTCCTCTAAGTCCCCATGCAAAAATGTGGTCTTCACGTCGAGCTGCTCCAACTCAAGGTTCAAGCTGGCTACCAAACTTAGCACAACTTGAATAGAACTCATTTTCACAACTGGTGAGAAAATTTCATCAAAGTTAATACCTTTCTTCTGAGTGAACCCTTTAACGACTAATCGAGCTTTGTATCTCACTAGATTGCCATCATCTTTTTTTAGCTTGAACACCCATTTGTTCTTGAGTGTCCTCTTCCCTTGTGGAAGTTTCACCCGCTCGTACGTGTCATTCTTTTCTAGAGAATTCATCTCCTATTGCATGGCTTTTATCCAACAATCTCTATCTCTGCACGATTGCACATCTGGGAAGCTCTCTGGCTCTCTCTCATCAGTAATTAAAAGATAATCAGAACTAGGGTACCTTGTAGATGGTAGATGTGGTCTAGTTGACCTTCTCAACTAAGGTTTAACCCCTTCTGGTGGAATGAGGTTCTCTGGCTCCCCCTGCTCACCATCCTCTTCTTCATCTACAGTTGACTCTTGATCCCCTACGACTGGCTTTTCTTCTTCTTTTTCTTGTTCTGATTCCGGCACTCCTGCTTCTGTGGCACCATCTATTGTACTTCATTAATGCAAATTTGAAGGGTATTTATACCCTATCTTCAGAATCTAGCCGTTTGAAATTTGAAAAAATAAAACAGCATAATTATTCTGCAGATGGTCGCGAGCGCATCTGTGGTCGCGCGCGCGACTACTAACAAAGACCTTGAGACACACACCAACGGATTTTAAGGAAGTGGGCGGCAGCGTCTCAAGCACTAGCTGTTGTAGTGTGAAAGGAGCCTCATCGCAAGCGCGGGCTTTGGTTGCGAGCACGATGATCACAGAGTCGTTCTTCAAATAGTCATTTGTGTAAGTGACGCGAGCGCTATGGTAACAAGATTGTTTTGGTTGCGAGCGTGCCTTATTTTTAGAAATCCCCTGTTTCTCAAAATAATAGTCACGAGCGTGACACAAACAAACCTTTGTCTCTGTTTCTGTCGCGGTCGCTATGATCACATCAAACCTTTTCTTTTGTCAGTAGCGGGCGTGATGCTAACATATCTGTTGAAGGTGCGAGCGCGATGATTACATCATTTCCAATCTTTCACTAGTAGCGCGCGCGATGCCAACATCTTTGTTACTGTCACGTGCGCGATGAAGTTGTTTTCTCGAGCTTTATGTGTAGTAGCGAGCGCGACAAGAGTGTGTTCTTTTTTGTCGCGGTCGCGATGATAGAGCAGAATTTTATTTCTTGCTTTTTCTTGCAACTTTGATTTATATCTTCAAGTCTTTTGCTATAAGCTTGCTTGTACTGCATGTTAAACACTTTTTTGAAACATTAGTAGATCACAATTCAAGTTAGTTTTGTCAAATAATCAAAACAAGAGATTTTGGAATTCTAAGCACAACAAATTAATGGCGGCGTCGTCGTTCTTCTTTTCTTCTTCTTCACTGACGCCGATTCTCATTTGTTTCTTATTGTTTCTCGTGCATTGATGACGCGTCGAATGATGGCAGATCCCCCATATCTCCTGGATGTGATCTTCCATTCAATATCATCACCAACGACCATCATCTATTCTTGTAAAAAAAAAAGTATAATAATATAAAAAAATAACAAAAAGATGAAGATGCAGTCCGGCAAGATCTACTCCATTTTTTACTTTTTTGCTAGGTTTTGGAAGCTCACCAAACAAATCAAACACATAAGAAAAAATCTGATGAAAACAGGTGGTGATGTCGGTGGCAAGATCTACCTTTCAAGTCGTTCAGTTTCTGGCCGTTTGCGAATTGTGTTCCTCATTTTTTTAGCGATGGTGAGTAGTTATAGGGAGCTATCACGACAGAGGTGGTGCCGGTCGCTTGAAGGAAGAGATGCAAGGTGTGACTGGCTTGTGGTGGGGTCGACATAGGTGGTTTTGGCGGTGGTGCCGACGGCTTGAAGGAGTAGATGTGAAAATGAAAGAAACAAAGAGATGGATAAGGGATGGAGGGAGGGCGGTACGCACAACAAAGCACATGTTAGGTTTTTAACCTAAAATGAGAAATAACCTAAAATAAAGAATATATATATCAGTGGTTCGGTTTCGGTTTGGTTTCGATTTCTAGCATCCAAAAACTGAAGACCGAGCCGAATTGATCTTTTTTACATATGCAGGACCGAAAACCGAACTGAATTATCAGTTAACCGAATTTTCGGTTATGTTTCTGCTCGGTTTCGGTTCGATTTTTGGTTTATGGTTTTTTTTTCTCACCCCTACTTCATATGGAGCCATCTTGATACTGGACTGATAACTGTTGTTGTATACAAACTCTACTAGTGGTAGACATCTATCCCAGCTATCTTCCAACTCTATAGCACATGCTCGAAGCATATCTTCTAGGATTTGAATCACTCTCTCAGATTGGCCATCTGTCTGTGGATGAAAAGTTATGCTGAAGTGTAGCTTCGTACCAAGAACTTCTTACAGCTTTCCCCAAAACCTCAATGTGAACCTTGGATCTCTGTCAGATACTGTGGATCCTGGAACTCCGTGCAATCGCACTATCTCTCTGACATAAAGCTCTGCTAACTTGTCAAGCGAATAGTCCTTAAGAATCGGTAGAAAATGTGCTGACTTGGTTAGCCGGTCTATAATCACCCATACGGCACTATGCATACTTCGTGTCATAGGAAGTCCAATAACAAAATCCATCGTGATCCTTTCCCATTTCCACTCCGGTATGCTGATGGGCTGTAGAAGTCCTGACGGTAACTGGTGTTCTGCTTTGACCTTCTGACACGTCAGAAACTTAGTGACATGCGCAGTGATGCCTTTCTTCATCCCAGGCCACCAATAGAACTTCCTCAGGTCCATATACATCTTCGCACTCCCTAGGTGTATTGCAAAAGTACCACTGTGTGCTTCCTTCATAATCTTCTCCCTTAGCTGACACAATCTTGGCACTACTAGACGATTATCGTAATACAAGACTCCATCTTCCGAAATCTGATGCTTCACTGCCTTTCCTTCTTGGACTAACTTAATCCACCTTTGCACTTGTGAATCTGTCTTCTGAGCTTCTTTTATTTTTTGTAACAACATCGGTCTTGCTTGTATTTTGGCCAAACATGTATCTTCTTCTTTTGAGATCATGTTCACTCTCATGGCCTTCAAAGCTTGTATCATTTTCCTACTGAGAGCGTCTGCTACTACGTTTGCCTTTCCCGGATGGTAGTTGATTGTATAATCAAAATCTTCCAACAACTGAACCCATCTCCACTGGCGCAGGTTAAGATCTCTCTGCCCTGACAAATACTTCAGACTCTTGTGATTTGAGAAAACCTAACACTTCTCCCCATACAAGTAGTGTCTCCAAGTCTTAAATGCCAAAACAACCGCTGCCAATTACAGATCATGCGTTGGATAATTCTTCTCATGTGGCTTTAACTATCGTGAGACATACGCTACTACTTTCCCTTCTTGCATCAGTATATAGCCCAAACCAACATGAGATGCATCACAATATATCACATATACCGGTCGGGTAAGTATCGGGGCTGTAGTTAACTTCTCCTTCAAGATCTCGAAGCTCTTCTTGCATTCTTCATTCCACTGAAATCTCACATTCTTTTAGAGCAGCTTAGTCATCAATGCAGCAATCAAGGAAAACCCTTTCATGAATCTTCGATAATACCCAGTTAAACCCAAGAAGCTTCTCACTTTTGTCACTGACTTCGGTGGCTTCCACTCCAAGATAGCCTCTACTTTCTTTGGATCAACTTGGATTCCTTCTGTCGACACTACGTGTCCTAGGAAGTTCACTTCCTTAAGCCAAAACTCTCACTTACTGAGTTTGGCGACAACTGCTTCTCTCTCAGGATTTGTAGCACTTCTCTCAAATGTTGATCATGATCTTCTTCATTCTTCGAGTACACCAAGATATCATCAATGAAGACTACTACAAACTGATCCAAATACTAGTGAAAGATACGGTTCATCAGATCCTTAAACACCACCGGGGCATTCGTCAACCCGAATGGCATCACCAAGAACTTATAATGACCATACCGGGTACGAAAAGTCATCTTAGGTACATCTTCCTCCTTTTATCCTTACCTGATAGTACTATGATCTCAAGTTAATCTTCGAGAATACTTCAGCTCCCTTTAACTGGTCAAACAAATCATCAATCCGAGGAAGTGGGTACTTATTCTTAATTGTCAACTTATTCAACTACCGGTAGTTAACGCACAACTGTAGTGTTCCATCCTTCTTTTTCACAAATAACACCGAAGCTCCCCAAGGTGATACACTCGATCGGATGAAACCCTTATCCAACAATTCTTGCAACTGAATCTTCAACTCCTTTAACTCGGCAAGCGACATTCTGTAAGGAGTAATAGAAATAGGCGCAGCTCCCGGATACACCTCAATAGCAAACTCAACTTCTCTTCTAGGCGGTACTTCTGGTAGCTCTTCTGGAAACACGTCTGGATAGTCACACACTGTCAATTTGTCTCGAATGCTAGCAGTATCTTTCTTTGCTTCCAAAGCACAAATCAAATAAGCTTCACAACCCTTCCTGGTCATGCTTTGAGCCGCCATACAGATATCACATTATTCAGGTAATCAGCTCTCTTACCAACTACAGTTACTTCTTCTCCCTCCGGTGTTCTCAATATTACCCCTCTTTCGCTCACAATCAACAATTGCTTTTTGTTTCGACAACTAGTCCAAACCTAAAATAATATCAAACTCCTTAAATGGCAATGTCATCAAATCTCCCAAAAACACCTTACCATGGATCTCTATAGGGCAATTCTTAACATTCTTATTAGTGACTACCTTATCACCATCACCTAAAAGGTTGGTCACTAACATCCCACACTCGGTATACTCTACGGTAACCCTCTAACTCTATCATCATGCAGGCTTATATATGAATGCGTAGAACTCGGATCCACCAAAGCATAGATAGAATTTCCAAACATAGAGAATGTACCAGCAGTAACATCCGGGGCTTTCTTTTCCTCACGAGCCTTCATAGCATAAACTCTGACAGGTGCACTAAGACCAAGACGATCCACAGTCTCTTACTGGGTCTTCTGGTGGCTCTGGTTGTTGCCACGGCCTTTGCCTCGGCCTCGGCCTCTTCCAACTGACTAGTGAGATCTCTCAGTCGTCGCAGGAGCTTCTCCTTGCAATCTCGGGCATTACCACCTCATATGCCCTTCCTATCCACACTCCCAACATACATTAGCCTTGCCCCAGCACTCTCTCCAATGCTTCCTTCCGCACTTATCACATGTGGGAACTTCATTCCCCTCTGTAGCTTGAGCTCCACTGGTAACTCCAGAATAACCTCTGCTTTTGCCTCTGCCATTTCCTCTACCAGTGCCTCCCAAAGATCCAAGTGCACTGGCAGTGGAATGCTGTCAAGATGATCCTCTGCCTCGATTCTGCCCTCTGGACTGAGCTGAACCTCCTCCTCTAAATCTCTTTCTTGAGGACTGTTGCCCTTAATAACTAGAAGACTCCCTCTTTTGCTGGGCTCTTTGGCGACGGTCTCTCTGTAGGCCCTAAACTCGCTTTACCTTAGAAGCTCTAAAAACTGTAATCTAAAATTCTGAAATTCCTACAATAACCAACTGTACTTGAATCTCGTAGTTCAAGCCACCCAAAAACTTCTGGCATCGCTCTTCCTCAGTCTCGACCAATTTTCGCCTATATTTGCTGAGACAGGTGAACTCTTTCTCATACTCGGACACGGTCATCCTCCCTTGTCGTAGGTTAACAAACTCATCTTTTCTATCATTCAAGTGAGAAACAGTGATATACTGCTTCTTGAACTCCCTTTCAAAGAATTCCCATGTCCATTGGGCAACTGGTACTAGCTGTCGCGTGGTCTCCCACCAAGTATAGGCTTGCTCGGCCAGCATCGACGTAGCACAGATCAACTGATCCTCAGGGGTGCATCTCAACTGTTCCAATGCTCGGTTGACACTATCTAGCTAATACTCGGCTTCCTCTGAATTGTCCTCTTTACTAGCTCTGACTTCTTTGGTGCCATACTTCCTCATTTTGTCGACTGACGGACGTTTGTCTTTCTCAATAGCAGCAGTAGGGGTCATGCCAGCCATCTGTTGAAAAGCAGCAGTCATCTGGCAAAAATACTCAGCTGGGTCATACATACCAGCTGTAGGTACAGCAGGCACAAGCGCTGGTGCAGGCTCTGCCTCAGGTGCTGGGTCGTGAGCTCCAGCCCCTACAATATCCGTACGGTCAGGGACAGAGGCTCGAGATTTTGCCTCATCCATGACCGCTCTCTAAGACTCTACTTCTTTTGACATCCTAAAATAAAACATAAAATAGCAGCCAACTTAACACATCATATCATCCTATTTATTATTCCTACATGGCATGTATAACGAAATATAACCATCACACACATTCAATTTCATAATATCAAATTTATAATAATATTAGAATTTCATTTCATTTTCAATATCCAAGTACACATAGGTCATTTGTTCTTACAACATCAGGCCTATTTTACACTAACACTGGCCTATCAATACATAGCAAAATATCCCTTATGGATAGCCATTACAACCATTTATAACAAAACCAAAAACATCTCTAAGTCCTTCAAACCAAAGCTGATCCTACGGAACTGACTGGGGTCTGTCTATCTTCACTTAGGTCTGGCTCGAACCATGAAGACGCTATGATCTGACTTGGCACAATCCTCGTATCCTTATTTGCTTTTGGTCTAACCCCTGACTGGCGATCCACTTGCATCTAGTTCGATCCACAATTATCTCTTTCTTCCTCTAGTTGCTTAATCCTAGCCTTTTGGTCTTCTAAATCCTGGACTAGTTCCTTGATCCTATTCATCATTCATTGATATTCTTATTGGTCAATGACTACCTTAGCCTTCTTCTTCCTAGGAGGACCACTAGAACCACTGCTAATGTTAATCACAACTATCTCATTCTTGTCTTCTCTTTGCTCAGCCATCCTATTCAAGAAAAATGCATAACTATATCACTAAGTCCCATTACAACATTAATCATCTCATCACTAACTAAACTCTTAACCTATACTTACTTGTCATACTTCCTAAGTCAATTCAACTATCTAGACCCAGAACTGACTAAACCGGAGCTCTGATACCAATAAACCCTTCTAATTCTAAGAATAGAACCAGAGGTGATGTCACATTAGCAGTTTCGGTTCACCTAAACATATATATATATATATATATATATATATATATATATATATATATATATATATATATTATTATTATTATTATTACTTTCATATTCACGTCATCAATACATCATCAAATTAGTTGTGCACGCATAACACTTCTAAACATCTCCTTGTAACCTCCGCCATATTATCATGCAAATACTTCAATAATATTCAAACACTTGACTAACATGCATCCACAACCTTTAATTAATTACTACAAAACCATTCACAAATTAACATACTAGGTATTGAACATAATTGAATATTCATCCTAGTTATACATGCCATTCTATACAAAATCAAAATACAAAAATATCTAACCAAAGGTGAAGCTTGATATGACTTGTCGGTGCTACTACTGGACTCTACTGCTACTCCTAGCTTCTTCAACTTACGAGTTTAAGAAAATAAACTCGCTGAGCAACTCATTGCTCAGTGGGTGCTTTAACCACATTTTATATAAAACAATGGAAAGTTTATGAAATAAAGACATGAAGAATTAAACAAAGAATTTGAAATAGTTTATAAAATATCAAAGTATAAACACATCAATCAAATACGTTTGGTGCTCTCGTGGCTATAGTAGAATTAAAGGATAAGATATAGGTATCTCTAGCCACTTTCAGAGCCTTCTTTCTCTCGGCTCCTAGCGATATTTTCAATTCATTTCAAATCTTAGAGGCTTCTCTCTCTCTCTGCTCATTTCATAATTTTAGTGCCTTCTCTCTCGCGGCATGTATAATTTCTGCAGC
This sequence comes from Croton laevigatus, assembly GCA_949640765.1. NCBI lineage: Eukaryota > Viridiplantae > Streptophyta > Magnoliopsida > Malpighiales > Euphorbiaceae > Croton > Croton laevigatus. The sequence continues at coordinate 4,060 of CATIWJ010088734.1, read as the reverse complement.
ATTCTCTCTCTTGGCACCCATATCCGCTGATCTTACCATTTAATGTATCAAACTCTTATACCAATATTCTAACCTAGCCACTTGAGCGCAAAACAATATCCCTCAATTCATTTTCCAACATTTATCTCATACCATTTACCAACAAATAAATCTCATCATCTTACGTATGAATCAATCATATATAAAACATATTTTAGAAGCCAAAGTCTCAAAATAGTCTCTTCGTTGAAATTTCAGCATTTGAACAAATTTTGAAAACAGAGTCTGTCTGCCCAAACAGGTCACTGGCGCACTGGGTTGGTCGCCGGCACGACAACCCTTTAGCACCTTGGTCGTGAGCGAGACTAGTGAGTCACGAGTTATCCAGAAGAAAACCAGAAAATTTATGGCAATGGGTTGCGAGCGCAAGGAGATTCATCGCAGACGAGGTGTCCACTTGGCTACCTAGTCGCAAGCGCGACTAACCATTCGTGGGCGCGACTGTCTGGAAAACCAGACTGCACGCAGAAACCCATTTTCAACCAACCACCCAAAATCTTAACTCAAAGTTCATCATTTCAAAGGTCCTTTAAAACCAGTATTTCAAGTATAAAATCTCATGTAAAACTACATTCAAGAAAACAACTGTAATGCATTTAAACCTCAAATCAACAACAACAAACAAATCATCACATTTTCAAGAAAAGAGCTTGAAATCAAAGAAAAATAGGGATAAAGCACCAAATTTTCCCAAGCTCAAGCTAGAGCTTTTCCCTTGTCCACTTCTTTCCCTTCTTGAGTTCCTTAAGAAACATAACACATATTTAGCTTCCATTTAAGAAAAATCCCAAAACCTCCTATTACTCTAGGTTCTATATTTTTAGCTTAGATATATACATTTAATAGCTAAACCCATCCACAAAATGCCTTGATCTAACTTAGATCTAACTAGATCTACAAGAGATCCACTAATTTTTACAAACCCTAACCATCTTCTCAAAGAATTTTTAGAAATGGGAAAAATAGTGTATAAAGATTAGCTCTCTTACCTTAGATCTTGATTTTTCTTGACTTCTAAGTGTTTGGATCTTAAAAGTTTTCTTTGGTTTCTTGAGAAGAGTGGCCGGTTTTGGTAGGGAAAGAGAGGAGAATAGAGAATTTTGTTAGAAAGAAGATGAAAGAAAAATGAAATGATGTGAGTGGATGAAAAAGGATAGAAGATGGAAGAGTATTCTAGATGGAAGGTGTTTTAAAATAAATATTATTTTATCATTCCCTTGCATGTGTCAAATTTGGAATAAAATGGGCCTTGATATTTTGGGCCATAACTCTCTAATCCACAAACACTTAATCTCCTATACACAACTCTATACTACCTATAAATTTCTCAACTAATAGTTAACCTCTTCTAATTACTTTGTTAAACTTATAATTAACTCTAATTACCCTAATTAGCTTTTAATTATCAAAATTTAAGAAAGTAGGCGTGACAACTCTTCTCAAAAGGACTGGCAATATGATGACCACAGTCATCAAGCACTTTTAAATTCCTTACTCTTCCCCTTCTACTTCAGAATCTGAGCAAGAAGTGCTTGCTGTTCCTTTAGCCACCTATGACCTAATTGGTGTTGGATTTTCTATGCCTTTTATGCCATCTTCCTTTTCTTCTTTCTTCTTCCTACTCATCCTCTTCTTTTATGGATGATAAGACTCGGTTTGCTATGCAACAAAAAGTTGTTGATGCTGCAAGGAAAGGAAAAGGACCTGCCATAAACTGATTTTCCTTCTTGTATCTTTTGTTTTATTTTTTTGTGTGTTTTAGTGTGTTCTCTATTTCTTTGAAGTATTGTATTTTCATTAATGAAAGTGTGTTATTGCTTTAAATTTATATTACATATTAATTTTTACTCTTTCACTCTTTTAATCTTTTTGCCAAAAGAGGAAGAAGATTGAGTTGTAAAACATAAATTAAGGGATTATCTTATTGAGGGGGAGTAAACATTTTTTAAGTCAATACTTAACAGTTGGGCTTAATGAATTTCTTAACATCCTTCTATATGCATTTTATTATTTCTATCACCACAACTCAAGTAGTTTGTCAAAAAATCAAAAAGCGAGAAATTGTTGGGTCAAGTTTTCAAAATCCCTAGTTTTGAGTGTTTTGACAAACATACTTAAGATTGTGATCTACTAATTTTTTTTCAAAGTTGTTTTTCTATTGACTCAGCTTCTAAAGATAAATAAAATGCAATCTAGCCTGAACGCCTAAAAAATTCCTTAAGAATTGGTCTGGCAAGACAGTCGCGAATGCGACTCCTATGTCGTGCTCGCGGCAAAATTAGAATCAGTCTAGGAACAAACTGAAATTTCATCTCGCTCGAGAAAAACATAATCTCGACCAAGATAAAGTGCTGGCAAGGACATCACGACCGCTAAGACATCATCGCATCCATGACAAAATTAAAGTTAGTCCAGAAACAAATCGAAATTTTGTCTCACTCGCTAAGGATCAATCTCGACCGAGATCAAGCTGCTGGCAAGAACATCGCAACAGCGATTCTTTCTCTGTGACCATGATAGAATTAAAATTAGTCCCAAAGGAAATTGGATTTAAGTCTCGCTTGAGATCTAGTAGTCTTGCTTGTGACTAGAAAATTCAAATGACAGTTAAAAAGGACAACTAACTAGTCGAGCCTGCGACTAAAGTATGTCTCGCTCGTGACTAGACAAAGTTCAGAGTTCAACAGCTAGTGCATTAAATGCACCATTTGACACGGATTCCTTTTTTGATCCATCGGAACTATCCATTGAGATACACCGCGACCTTGTCTGAGAAAGTCAGAATCTGCTTTTTGTAAAATAACTCCAACAGCTAGTTCATGTTGTATGGGTATAAATACACATATTTTCTACATTTAAGAGTTTAAAAAACTACTGTAATTAATTTTCTAACAACCTCTTTGTGCTAATTACTTCAACATTCAATTCTAATTATTTGTTGTAAGAGTGTTAGTTGGGTGAGCTTTAAACCCAACATTAGTTGTTGTGATTGAGAGTTCTTAGTGTGAGCTATAAACACTAAAGAGTTTATTGTAAAGTTTGAAATTAGATATAAACTCTAAGTTTGAGGTGAACTTGTAAAACCTCTTGTATTTTCTTTTTTGTATTTTAGTGGAACCCAATTCCTTTGTAGGATTGGAGAAGTGGATGTAAGCAAAGAGTTTAGCTGAACCACCATAAAATACTTCTAATTGACCACCAAATTTTCACTTTAAATTTTTAGAAGACTACTAATTCACCCCCTTTTAGTTGCTAAGAGACCAACACTTGAGTTTGGACTAAAACCCAAACATCAAATGGGCATGTAGCCCAAAATGGAAATACTATAAAAACCTTAAAATATCTTTCTTTCCCACATTCTAGACTATTCTTCCTCTTCATTTCTCTCTCTCCATCATCCCTCTCCCTTCTCATCTTCCCTCTTCCATTTCCATCATCAACTTCAACTTCTCACTCACTACCCAACCCTAACCGGCCCTCTCTCTCTAAAAACAAAGAATATCTTTAAGTTTTAACATCTAGAAGTTGAAAGATATCTCAAGGAAGGCTAGAAGATCTAAAGGTAAGTAATGCTATGGTTTAACTTGGTGTAAAGCTTGGGTTTAATAAGGTTAAGTTAGATTGGGATAATAACTTTTTTGGTGTTTTTGGGAATAGTATTTCACAGTTTGGTGTGAAAATGCAGAAAATTCCAGTTTTGAGGTGGTTTTGAAAAATTTTTCCATTTTGGTGTGAATTTGGCTGATGTGGAGACCATTGCGCCACTTGGAGTGGAGCAATGGTCATTGTGCCAATCGAAGTGGTACAATGACCATTGCTCCACTCCAAGTGGCACAATGGTCTCTCCCTAATGCCACCGATCATCAGCTCCAATCATTGTTTTATTAAATTAATCATTAGCTCCTATCATTGTTTTATTATGTTAATGATTGTGTTGTGATGATTGTATTATATTAATGATTGTGTTATAATAATGGTGTTAATGATTTTATTTTTTTTAAATTAAAAATTGATTATATTG
>CATIWJ010088680.1:0-10286 GCA_949640765.1 Croton laevigatus | reverse complement strand
GCTATGAAAGATAACGAAGAACAGTGCTTCATAAGTTGTTTTTGATCCAGATGTTGGTGTGTTAATTGTGAGATTTGTGTTTCCTAGAGTTGGGTATTAAGAAAAAACGCAAAACGAGAAAAGATTAGCTGAGTCAGCATGCTCTACCTCACATTGTCTATTTTTTCCAAAGCCATGTCAGCTCAACACTTAAAATAGACAATTGCATTGAAGTGTTTTTTTTATTCACACTATCTATTTTATCTATGTGTCATGTAAACAAAAGTAACTCCATGTTGTATTTGAGATGCTCTTAGTGGTAAGGCACCTCTTTCTTGGGACCTGAGGTCTCAGGTTCGAGACTTATCAATCCCCTTCTCTATATCTTCCAAGTAGTATAAGATATCTATGTAAAAAAAAAATTAAATTTAAATCTTATTATAATAAGAAATATAACAATTATCTATTTTACGTTTGAATTGTTTATATATATATATATATATATATATATATATATACTCCGTTTTTGTTAATTCTTTACATTTTCCTTTTTAGGTGTATTTTTTAATTTTTTATATTTTTATTTATAGTAAATTTTATAATTATTTATTATTATTTTTTTATTAATATTGGTGAAAAAGTAAATTTTTTAAAAAATTAGTAATTATTTATTATTATTTTTATATTACTATAAGTGAAAAACTGATTTTTATTAATATTAATAAAAAATGAATGTAAAAAATTGACAAAAACAGAGTCAGTGTATATCTTAAATCTTTCATTAATGGAGAAAGAGTACAAGAATATATTTTTTTTTTTAATCAAAGAAATAGTACAAGAATATAAAGCAATACAATTACGTCACTAGATGAATAGGCCACAATTCAACGTCCGATCCAACTTTCTATGAAGCTCGCCGAAAAATCTTCTAGAAAAGGTTACATGACACTTTCCCACCAACAAAAAAACCTTAAATTGCATGGACAAGCATACAAACAAGCAGAACTCTCCATAGACAAATGAAAAAACGTAAAAATGAAAAAAAACACACAAACCTTAAAAAAAAGGAACATCAAACCCCGCTAAAGAGGGAACAAACCTCATATCTAAAAAAATAAACTAAAATATGAATCAAAAGGCAAAAATTTAAGACTTTATTTGAAAGAAAAAATACACAAAGATGATATTATTCTTATGCAATGTTTTAAGTATCTTAAATTTTTTTATTCTTATATCTCAAAAAAAATTTTCAATTTGATGGCGAATTTAAATTAATATGGAAGATTCAGTTGATTCTTTCAAAATATTGCAAAGAAAATGATACATAGAGTATTTGCACTGAAAATTATTCCTCAAAAGATTTCCATTCTAAAGCAGAAATATATATGAAATTAATGTTGGTTGATTTCAGGGTAATTTGTATTATTATTATTATTATTATTATGTGTTTGGCTGATTATTTTGTTATTTTCTTCAAAATTTACAAGTCAACTATTATTTCAGATAACTTGACTGTGTTATGTATTGTTTGTCAAAAATTAGGATTTACATGCACAAATTGATTTTAATATTTTATTTTATTTATAAATTTTTATATAATTACATGTAATTAATTATTTAACTTTATTAATTTTTAAATTATAAAATAAAATAATAATAATTTTGTATTTTCTCTCAATTTTTAGTGTGTATCCGAAATTATGAAAGTCTACATAACCTCTTAGATGTCTAAGGTCAATTTAAGGACATCTCCACATAGTTTAATTTGTATTTTAGCCCTTAAATAATTTTTTTTTCTACTATTTTCTTTTGAAAAATCATAAAAATACAAATTAAATTTTAATTTTTGTCTTCCATTTATGTTTCTTGTCTATATAAGGTATCCAGTGCAATCCATTTGATTTCTGATAATTATTGGTAAATTTTTTTTACCATTTTACTATGACATTTTTAATTTACGGACATACTCTAATTCATTTTACTGATGCCGATTTAATCAAAAATCGACTTGTAAACCTAATAAAATTATAGTCAAAACGATCATATTAAGATATAGGTTCTATATTTGAACATTACAAATTTGAATTTGAGTTCCAAAATTTTCCAAGTGGCAAAATACCTAAAAATAACCAAGATGCTCTCGGAATTGAAAAATGCAATATTATACTCAAAACGACCGTCTCGTCGTTCTGAGTATCAAACGGACATACAAATTAACTAGATTACAGCTAAACAACTATAAGGGAGAAAAATGTTATTTTTCCCCTACATTCAATTTTGCTAAAAATCAAGCGTATCATACATACAATTTTGCTTAAAAATTAGGGGTATTATAAGTAATTTGACCTACTAATCGTGAACTCTGACTTCTTCTCTGGGTAAGAGCAATGACAAATCGAGAATTGAAGAAGATCATATATTCTAATGGAGTGACAATGTCGACAAAACGAGAGAACACGACAATTATGGAGCGATATCAACAAAATAAAAAAACATGATAGTCAGCCAATATTTCTCCAAAATTTAATCTCTTTTTTAGGAAATTTGGATCTCAAGGCAGCAATCGATGATTCTCGAAAGAGAGATATTATTATCTCTTCGTGTTCAGCTTTTTAATTATGTCTTTTAAAGATAATTCAGAGTTATAATTAATATCATTCTACTCATAATCAATTTTTCTTAATCACATATATTTCTACGGCGGGCTGAATCAATTACCGATTTTACTAAAAAATTTAAAATTTTCTATGAAATATATGTATAGTTCAAATAAATAATTTATTTTTATCAGTTCATAGTTAAGAATTCATCACAACCGTCGGTTAGCTGCTATAATTACCCTTCACGATTGCTTCTCTATCGAACTAGGGTTTGAGGATTTTCAACTTCATTTCCCGATCTTCCCTAATCATCACTACCATGTCTTCAAATTCGAGATTAGCATCACGATGGTCTGGTCTCCCACTCGACTTGTTAAACGATATTGCAAAATGTCTGCACACCCGCATCGACATTCTCCGTTTTCGCGCCGTTTGCCACTCTTGGCGGTTGGCGTTTCCTCTTCCTCCAAACAAACCATCTCTCCAACTCCCTTATCCGATTTTCCCTAACCCATTTCTCAATCCACCTGGTGGTGCACATTTCTTACTTGCAGAGTCTACCATTTATGCTCTCCGACCGCTCACTGAAATTACTGTCCCGTGGAGCACTTGGATTATTAAAGTTCAGGAGTCAGGATCAGGAAACGTTTTCTTAAAAGATGTATTCGCTCGATTTCCATATGAGTATTTTAATAGGACTTTGAATTTGTTAGATTATAGAATTGATGAGATATGTAAATCTTATACTCTTGATTTTGTTGAGGAAGTAGGGAATCCACCAGAACTTTACTATCGTGAGGTCGTAAGAAAAACTGTTGTTTCTTCTAATTTATATAATATGATAGGTGCTGTAATGGCTTTGATTAATGGGAAATTAGCGATTTGGAGGATTGGGGATGAGAATTGGAACCATATTGATGACAATTCTTCCTACTCTGATATTGCTTGTAATCATGGGAAATTCTATGCTATTGGGAGGGGTGGGTTTGTTGTTTCTGTAAATCCTGCTACACTTGTTACTCATGTTGTTGTTTCTTTTAACTTGGAAATTGGAGTTCGTAGACCGTTAAGGTATTTGGTGAAATCATGTGGGGATTTGTATAGAATCGATAATTACGTGTTTAATTCTATGTATTCAGATGATTATTCTTCCAATGGTATTCCAATTGTAGTCTATACGATTGGTATCCCAATTGTAGTCTATAAGCTTAATGAAGAAAAGGGTAATTGGGTTCATGTAAGCGGGATCGACGATCGAGTGATGTTCAATGGTGATGATGTTAATTTCTCTCTCTCAGCATCAGAATTCCATGGCTGCAAGAGGAATACTGTTTATTTTACTGATTTCTTCCCCAATCCTGGAAATGTGCACCCTGGTTCTCATGCTGCTATATTTGATTTGGAAGGCCAAAAAACTGTCCAGTTAACGAAGTTTCCTAGTCTTCTTAAGGTTTTCTGGCCTCCTCCGACTTGGTTGATATGAGGCTCCTCTTGGATTTAGAATCTGAATGTGAGTAATATTTTTTACAGTAATTTGCAATGTTGTGGTACTTAATTTTAGTACGCTGAAATGCTCATAACAACAATATTATATGATTTTTATTGTAAATAAAAAGTTCATACAGCATAATCGTGAGATTACATTACATTACTACAGTCTACCAAAACATTATCTTATTTTCCTGAAGTAACTGTGAAAGACTTGGCTTATGCATTTGCATTTACATAGCTGTGCTGTATTATCATGTAATGTAATATATTTAAAACAAAAGCTCTAATGTAAACATTATACTAAAAATGCCTTTTTACATTGTCTTTTTATAGTTTAGCTTTTTAACTCTATTTTAATGTCTAAAATACATCATATTAGTGTTTTTTGCATTAAATGAAGAATTCTATTTTCTTTACTTACATTTGTTTTCTTATTCTGATTGCATAAGAGACTAATTAGCTGCAAATGGAGATTCTTTTGCTGTGACTATTGGACTCTTATATATAGCTTAGCAACTTATATATTGTTAAATTTTGCATATTTTCCTTAAACTATATTGGCGATTAGTTGGGGTATGTAGCAATTGGCTTGCTAACATTGATATCCTGACCATATGAGTAAAATTTTGCACATTTCCATTTAGCTATATTGGTGATTTGTTCTTTATTATATTATTTTTCGCTTCATATATTTATAGGATGCAAATTTTGATCTTCTGATTCCATGTCAAGGAGTTTCAGTTGAACTGAACCAAATACTATTAAGTTTAGGGATGATATCAGAAAAGTTCTAGTCTTACAGTTTAAAAATAACTTTTAGCCAAATTTTATTTTTAGTTTTTGAAAGTGACATGTTTTAACTTTTACCTTTTTTTAAGTATTCATTTTTGTTTATAAATTATTTATAGTTTGTTTATAATATGTTTATAATAAAAAAAAATGGCAATTTTAAGAACTATTTTAATAAAATATGACCTTTGAGAATGTCATATATTCGATGGGTTATTTATGTCAAAACCCCTTAAATTTAACTTTAATTCATTTAGTTTTCAAACAAGATCGAACCGAAACCTAGAGTATGTGAAGGACAGTGAGTCAAGGGAAGGATTAAGAGTAGGCGATCCAAACTGAGAAGTTACACTTATATTAAAAAAATTAGGCATTGAATTTGTGAAATTTGCAACATGCTTTACTATTCGACTTTTTGATTTATTATTATTTTTTTTTTGTCATGAATTACAGTAATAAATATGTTAAAGTTTTTTCCTTAGATGATATTCTTTTTCGTGTTTCTTTATGATGAAATTTCCAAGTTATACTGTAGGCAGCAATTAATGAGTACGATAAAATAATAATTATTGATAATGGAATGGTTCCAAACGTCATGGATTTATTTAACAATTAGGGAAGCAAGATCAAGAGAAAAAGAACTTTTTGGGGACGATTATGGTTATTTTTGGTGACTAGTGGCGAGAAATCAAGAATAGATTGGATATTCTACTGCGAGTGACAATGTTGACAAATTAAGGGGAACACGACAATCATGGAGAATGCACTTATGTCGACAAAATTAAAAAAAACATGATAGTCATCTAATATTTCTCCAGAGTGAACTCTTTGCGAGAAAATTTAAGAGTTGGATCTCAAGGCAGCAATTAATTATTCTCGAAAGAGAGATTATTATTCGTTAGGTTGACATTTGGATATTAAGTATCATTGATGCGGTGGCTAAAACCACCATCTTCTAAAAGAATTAAAAATTGATTACTTAATCAAGAAACGTTGAATGTGCAGAAGTTGGGATGTAAAAGAGAGAGAAAAAAAGGGTCAAACATACGCATGAATGATTTTTTGGCTTCGGATTCCAATCAGACATAGAGGGTTTTTCTTCGTCAGGCCAAGATCCACCTGCAAACAAAACAAAGTGTTAACAAACATTAAAGATTACAATAATGCGTATGAAAAGAACACCCTGCAAACTGTACCTTGTGTCCAAAGAGATCTCGGATATTATCAATTCCGTACAATATCGTCGTTGGTCTGGTTCAAACAAGGAGAACGTAAAATCAGTTTGTATATAATCGAGCGGCCGGTAAGAATCTCTTTCCATTTAGAATCTCTTTCCATTTAGATTTATGACATTATTTCTTAAAGAAATGGTCGAGTTTCTTACCTTTCAAGGGAAAGGCCCCAGGCAATTACACGAACATCTTCAGGAAATCCCATCGGACGTAACATTTCAGGCCTGAACATACCCGAATTTCCAATCTCCACCCATTTCCCAAACCCTCGTGATAGCTGATGAATGCAACATGTATCAATCATTTATTTTTTACAATAATATATTTTATTTCCTTAGCAGGATATATAATAAGAATCTATGATTTCTTACCTGAAAATCTCCATGCTAGGTTCAGAATATGGATTGTAAGCAGGCTTGAAGCACAGCTTGGACATGTCTGAAAACAAAATGTGATTTACCAGGTGTTAGATTTTTCCTTGTGAAATATCCAATCTCATCCGCTGTCAGGTTGACCTCATCCCCATCAAACATAAGCAAATCTCATGAGTGCCAACTTAAGAGTTTCGGCTACCCAAGCTACCACTAGGTAGTCCTACCAGTATCAGCTGGCAACTTCAAATATAACAAGCAAATTATTTTTCTTGCGTTGATATTTAAAATGAGTTTTTGCGATGGTAAGATAAAGGGATAAAAAGGTCATTGAAAGTGAAGTTCATTTCAGTAGCCAGTGATATCATTACCTAGTCGTGAAAATAAGTCCTCCAAAAATGCAATCAGGTGACTCAAAGTAAGGCCCCGATCACACACAGACCTGAAACAAAATGTACGAGTAGAGAGAGAATTGATCAATAAAACACAGTATGAGCATTGATGCATAAAAATTAGTCTACTGTCCAAATTTTATTCACATCTTGAAGAGACATGCATCTAGTATAGCAACATAATTTACAAATTTTTAGAAATATAACTTTTAAATTACAAATTTTTAGAAATATAACTTTCTTTACAATATACTTGGGCTGCATAGTCTTCTAGAACTGGGATCCAGTACATTAAAAATAAGACGCTTTTGATGCTTCATAACAGACCAAAATCCCGTGTGCAAACACTAAACCCAAAATAATAACCAAGGAAGCCCTTGTCCCAGCCTCTAGTTTGCTCAAAACACCTTCTATCTGATGGAACTCTGCAAGATGGGTACGATCAACAGCTTCATTTCTGAAAACACGATCGATTGAGAAGTACCTTTTGGCGGTAAAGGTTTGCTCTTTTGCAAGCTACCAAGAACAAAGAACTAATAAATAACACCTCCAGTAACATAAACAAGGAAATCTAGTGCATAAAAACTTTCCATCAAATAATACAAATGTTTATTGTGAACGAGGAAGCCAAAATAAAATCTTGAGACTGTACAACTTGCAAACTTCTGCCCTGAGGAAAGAAGTAAAACGGCAGAAAAAACAGACCCAATGTGGTTTGATAGAATTTCTTAATCTGCTATTAAAGTTTTGTGCAAATAATTAATAAAATGGATTTCGTATCCTTCCTTCAGGCAGGAAATTCGTAGAAAGCAGTTTCAAAGGTGGAAACAGTATTAATGCATTAAAGCCAATTGCAGAATCCAGAATATAGCTAAGTAAATATGAGTACTTGGACGAACACGTCAGCAGATCAACGAGCAGATATGATACCTGTGCTAGTGCATAAAGCATTAGAGAAGAAATTGTGGCTGTATGAGTTCACAGGAGATTTTTGTTTGCTTCATCTCTTTTCCATTCATATCCATACCCGTCAGCATGAGTGGTGAATAATAGATCAGGGAATAGAACATTTTATACGCCACAATAATAAAGTATCAAAGATATGTACAATACCCTCTTGAATCATAACCCCTGGACTTGTGAACTTGCTTCACTCGTTCCACATAATCTTCAGGTAGTTGCCTTGTAGTTGAAGGAACTACACACAAATTCTTGATGATCAGCATGAAACTAGAAGAAAGCAAGTTAACACACAAAGAAGAGAGAACAATCAAGTTCAACAAACCTTTCAAGAAGAAGGTATCATGTGAATCACGAGCAGGATGCTGTTGTGGCTGGAACAGTGCATCAAAATTCCAAAAGCTGTGTATCAAAAGAGAAGCATAAATGATAAAATATACAGTTCTAATAAGAATACACCTTTTTGGCCTAATTTTACGTTAGCAAATATATACACATTCAGTAGTAAACAACTTGTACTTTAATTTTTCACAGGAATTCTTGGAGAAGAAAGTAGAAGCACTATCTATACATAAGGTAAGATCGAGTATGATCAGAAAATCTTCATATATATACATCAGTCAGTCCCAAAACCAACAAAATATGCCAGTAACAATTTGAGTGAACCATCTTACAACATCTACTTGTTCACATATAGATAAATTTGAACCCACAGGAAAATTGTGAATGCCAAATTTTAAGCCACAACATTGCAAAGAACATCAATGTAACACCCTCACAGGAGAGCTCTTCCAAAATCTTTTCTGTTTGCAACAACCAAAATTTTGTTGATATGTAATATATTTTCCCTTGTTTTACATCAAGCTAGAAGTCATATATTTAGAAAATTTTATAACATAGGGTAGTATTTACAAATCACAAAGTAACATGATCTAAAAACTAGTTCAAATAAACGCACACCAGATTCCAGATTAAAGTTTGGACAGCTCAGGTTATGGGATCCAGTACAGTGTTTTAGTCAATTTTTGATGCTTCATTCCACACACTCAAGCTTACAGCCAAATATTCCTTGATGTCGAAAATAAGAAAAATGTTTCATATGGATAATGTGTTACATGAGAAACTTTTTAACCAGGATGCCTGTCCTCATCAAATCTATTAAGTCAGTTGCAAGTTCAAACAAGGTGCACATACAAAAGATTTAGCCTAGCCTCATGATAATAAAAATATGATATAGAACAATTCTTAATCTTAAAAAAAAATTAAAATGAAAGTTTAATACAGACTGCTGCTCCACGAATAGTCTAATTAATAAACAGTTAAACATCCACTTTATTAGAAAACAAAATAAGAGGGCAATTTTGTGAGAGTACAAGTGGGTTTTTTTAATCTATAACTTGCAACGAGGTCCTTGAAGTGTTTCTCAAAACTTATTCAAGTTATAAGCAGCTTTAAAATATGCAGGAAATTCTTACTTATTTTTAAGCAACTTATAAGCAGTTTAAGTTTGACAAAGACAAATATACCGTCAGTTATAACATCCATATATCACTAGCACTACCCCACTAAGGTTTTTTAGTAATTTTAACTATTTTAAGCACTTATAAGCTACTTACAAGTTTAAAGAAACACACAACTACTTATAAGCTACTCATTTTAAATTTTAAAGAAAAACCTTTTAACTTATTTTCAGGGAATTTATAATTTAAAAATAACTTAAAAGCAATAACAAGTTAAAAAGCACAAGCTTAGAGAAACACCTCCCTAAATAAATTACAAACACATTCTTGCCTTGTTTAGTGGATGAAGATGGCCACACTCAGCTGGTGGACCCTTAGCACTAAAGTTGTACTCCCTAAACTCTAGTTCCTTCCAATATCCCCTACAAAATCAGATATATCATTAAAATTTTAGATTGCATGCAGTATGGTATGCAAAATGGCAAAAAGGAACCACTTTTTGAGGGACATACCCAGTTTGTAACTGCTGAAATCTGGTTACAAACTGGAATTATACAGGAAGGGACCAGAATCATGGACCCTGTTTCTCCATGCATGATATGAAAAGGGAGGCAGTTTCAGTTCCAGTTCAATCTCACAGGGGGACCACACTATACCTCTGGCAAGAACTGGCTGAAAACCTGAAACTGATAGAAAAGCCGTTTCTCAACAAGATTTAGTTTTAATATAGTTTGTATTTTCGAGTGGGGTGAACATATATAGCTATTGCCCAGTAAAAATGCCTCACATCTAATGCCTTTCCCAAAAGTCTAAGCTGGTTATACTCTTTATCCTATACGCCTTTACGGAAGCCCTAACATTGTGATAAGAGTAAAATACATTTGACATAGCGTCAATCATCTAAGTCATCCCCACCCATTGCTTGTAAACCCAACAACCCGCAATTGGATGATATGGCTCCACAAAGCCTATAATGTGCATGCAAATGATAACACATTGAAAAGGCAAGTAC
>CATIWJ010088677.1:0-17363 GCA_949640765.1 Croton laevigatus | reverse complement strand
AAACAAATTCCATGGTCCAATTCCTCAAGAAACTTGTTACTTAAGATATCTGCAAATCTTAGACTTGGCTCACAATAATCTCTCCGGATTCATACCAAAATGCATTGGCAATTTCAGTGCAATGATCTCAACAAATGGTTCAGTTGAATTGTACTCCACTAGCCTTATGTCTGGTATATTGGGTATGAATGACTATAACTCTGGTGATTTAGAAAATGCACTTCTTGTAATAAAAGGGCTAATGCTTCGGTACACTTCGAACCTAAAATGGGTAAGAAGTATAGATCTGTCTAACAATTTTTTGTCAGGAGACATGCCAGTGGAAGTGACAAGTCTCGTTCAGTTACAAGCATTAAACCTGTCGAACAATCTGTTGACGGGCGAAATTCCTGAAAGTATAGGTGACATGAAACAACTAGAATCATTGGATTTATCAAGAAACAAATTCTCGGGTCAAATTTCTCAAACTATTTCTGTCTTGAGTTTCTTGAGCCACTTAAACTTGTCTTACAACAAATTGGTAGGCAGAATTCCATCAAGCACTCAAATCGCTGGACTTGATGCATCATGCTTTGTTGGCAATGAACTGTGTGGGCTTCCTCTGAATGAGACTTGTTCTCCTAGGGAAGCTCCTGAAGGTGAAGGAAATGGAGGAGAAGATGAAGATATGGGAGGCAAGTTGTATTGGAGTACAATGGCATATGGATTTGCAGTTGGGTTTTGGTGTGTAGTTGGTCCAATCATGTTTAGCAGGAAATGGAGGACTGCTTATTTTAATTTTCTTGGTCGCATTATGCAAAAATTTAAAATGCGTGTATGTTAATGCTAATGATATGGTATTTGTACTATGTTGTATTCAATAATGGGTTTCTTTTGTAATATTATTGTATCCTAATTTTCTGTGTAAGAATTCCAAATTGTGCTCATCTCATGCTATTAATACATACAGTAATGCTTGTTTTTTTTTTAGTTAAACTTTGATGGGTGTCGAATCCACCGAAAATAAAAACCTGCTTTTCCAAATTAAAACAAAGAAACTTACAAATAGGGTGAGAAGGGTTGAACCCAAAGGATTAGCCTTGCCCAAGGCTAACCAGAACTGAAACAGAAAACTAAAAATTAAAGTAAACATGGAATTTTTAAGAATTGAAATATTAAAAACAAAAATAAACAGCAAAATAAATTAAATACCAAAAATCGATGGGAAATGAGCTTAGTCAAAGATAATCCGCGGTATGAAGTTCATTGGATTGATCATTGACTTTCAGATAACTCTTAAATTAAATATTACAGACAAATTATAGTCAGAAAATATGACTATCCAACCAATCTTTCCTTAATCTTAAGTTATTAAGATATGATCTAATAATAACTCGTAATTAACAAACAACCCTAAGTACGACGAAGGATTTAATTTGCCAATTGCATTAAAAACCAGAATGACATTGCCCTAACGAACAAAGACTATAAGAATTCATTTAGATTAGATTATGCCTTCATTTAATATAACTCAAAAGCCTGGTTACAATAAAGTTATATCAATTGCCACTTGCATCAAGTCGACTAAACAATTACGGATTTAGCCGAGTTGAATAACTATGCAATTTCCTTTTAGATGAGCAACGGATCCTTTTTTATTAAATAACAAAAATAAACTAAGGATATATTTTCCCAAGAAGCTACAGAAAAGACATAAATGCAATACATTAATAAAAAAAAATAAAGAACATTAAGGTCTCACAATCGTTAAGAACTTCAAGCTTGAGCTAACCCTTGACTGAAAAAGGAGAACTTAGCCACGAACGGCCATGAAAACGCTGTTGTTCTTAAAGAAAATAAAACCTAAAAACATAACTCTTATGAGGGGAAAACAAAATGCCCTCTTAAAGACCTAAACTATACTTATATAATAATAAAAGTAGGCCCCACATAAATATAACAAAATTGGGCATTAAATTAGTGTTCTAATCTCCTTCCTAGGCTATATTTTAAGCATAGAGTGGCTGTTAAAAACGTGGGCCAGCAGCCCAAAGAATTCCAGTCCGCAGTATTTCCTTTAGCAGTTAGCCTTACCTAAGGCTAACTCCTGACAGTGTCCAAAACGTCCAAATGCTTCTAGCTTCACGTCCAATATATCAAAACTCATTCAAATCAGTTCAATTTACTTCCTTTTAGCCAAATCCAACAATTCCTAATCAAAATATAAAAAAAACTAAATAAAATTTCACAATTAAGCACATTAAATACCAAATAAGCACAAGATTATAAACTATAAACATGTTTGATTTACAAGTTATCAAATCTCCCCACACTTACCCCATGCTTGTCCTAAAGCATGACTCAAAACTTACAATCAAATCTGTATAGGAGACCACACACTTCACCTTAAAACCTAGTCCAACACAAGCAAGTTCCCCAAACAACTCAACATCGCAGTTGAAAACTCAACCATCAATATCATTCCATCGTTATGAACTCAATTGAAAAATGTTACACTAAGAATCCTTAAATCGCACACTATTCAAAGTTTGAATCAACAAGCATTTTATCGAGCAATCAACAAAGCAATAAAATACATTTTCATAGCTTCAATAAAATAAAACGGTGAACGATCATAGACTCTCCTTCAAATTCCCTCTCCACTAATGTAGGACAAGTCTTAACAAATGATGAAAAGGTATTTACTCGGAGTTAGGCTAAGGCGAATGTTACAAAAAAAAAAAGAGGATAATATAAGGCTAAAGAAACACGAGAAAAATAAATCTTCAACAAACAATATCAATAGAGCAATGCACAACTTATCCAACTTTAATACCCAAATGACAACAAATGCGACTCAAAACAAAAACAATTACACTAAACTGAAATTTAACAACTTCCCTCCTTTTTTCTGATTCTTTTTTTTTCTTGCTGATTTTTTTTTTCACACCACTCTTTTTTTCTTTTTCTACTTTCTTTCTTTTCGTCACTTTTTTTTTTTTTTGTTTCTCTTTCAAGAAAACCAAAGACATTTGAAAAGCTATTTACAACCAACTCGAATCCAACAACAATTGAAACATAATAGATTGCAAGTATCATTTATTCCCAAGAACTTTAAAACTAGATTCTAAACAAAGGCATTAAACAAAATTACAATTGCGTCAAATTCTGCATAATAATATATGCACATGCTCAACAACAAATTAAAAGATTATTTTCTCGTTCAAGGGTGGTAGGCAAAGGACATTTAGTTTATATGGTTATAATATAGGTTACGATAAGAATTTAAGAGTACGCATTTAGCATACTTCGTTGGCTATAAAGGGTTAAAAGAAAAGTAATGTAAAGGTGAGATAAATGTAAAAGGTTTAATGTATCGGCCAAAAGAACGCCTAAATCATTTCCAAAGTCGAGACTCGCCTAAGATTTCGCCTCAAGGGGACGGAAAGGAAAGTTCTAACATTCACAGAAGTTATCCTAAATTTTTGCTTCGGAAATTGCTCTCAAAATCACCTATCGAAAGAAACTAAGTTTTGAAAGACAAATTTTCAGAATTTAAAGTGTAAACAATTCCAATCAAGGTTCATAAGTGCAATGATGGTCAATCTCAAATTAAGTTCTCGTTCACTAGTCTCGCTATTCAAAGTTCTCACTATTGTTAGACTAAGTGATAAAGACAAAGTTCTCCTCTCTAGAATTCCTAAGGGTCTAAAATCATGGCATAAGGACAAAAACAACCCGTAGAATAAATCCCAAAACATTTCAAAACACCAAAAATTAAAATTTTTTTACTCGTACTCATGGGATAAATGTTTTCAATAGTCAAGTTTTACCTAAAGTTTAAACACAAGGCAGTAGCATAAGGACATGGAAAATTATATCAAATTGCCATAACAACAATTTTGAAAACTTGACTAAAGGAAATAAAGAAGCAAATCAACAAAAATTTAAAATGGCAGCAGCAACAATACAATTAAAAAGCTCAAAATTTTAGCAAAATTCAGCAAAATATCAATCACAACACAACTTAATATTATTCCCTCCCCACACTTCTCACATTGTCCTAAATGGGTAATTAAACACCAAACGCAAAATAAAAAGAGTAAGGTAAACGTACTGCCCTGTTATAGAGGAGGATTCTCGCAACTCTTAATGTTGGTGAGGTAGATCCATTCTCTGCTGCATTTGTCTCAAAATATCAAATATTTGTTGAACCCTTTCTTACATTGCTACAATTTGCTGCTCAAGGTGTTGTAGTCAAGCTTCGGACGATGGAGGCATGTCCGGAGTAGGTGTTGGAGGTGCTGAAGTGGACGGAGCAGCAGCAACGGCTGCTGTATCGCTCCTCAAATTCCTCGTCAGGAGCCAAATAGTGGCTGAAGTTTCTGCTGGTGGTGTTGGTGATTGGGTAGTTTCTATTGTGGTCGACTCGGGGTTATGGTTGTAGTTCAGGTGGAGGTGGTTGCTTGTGAACAAGCTTCATGGGTGGTGACGTGTGGAATGGTTTTGAAATGGGCCATGATAAATCAGTCTTGCAAAAACTTAAGAACACAACTACCAACACAGAAAGTTGCAATTCACCAATGAGCAAAATTTCAGCAATCAAATCAACTAATTAATAGTAAAAAACCTCAGCAATCTAAGCAAATCGAAATACTCAACTAAAGATAATGCAAAATTAACTCTGAGTAATTATCTAAGCACAATGCAGCCATAAAGTTCTCAAAAATCAAGAGTTAAGATAATCTCAGTTTAGCAATCTCAAAAGTTTTACCATCACAGCAACCAAGCAGTCAAAATCGGCAATTTTTATCAACAGAACTCAACTACTCAACTAAATATGATGCAAAATTAGCTTTAGAGCAGTTATATTCTCAGTGCAATGCAACCACAAAGTTCAAGTTTCGAACTTAAAACGGCAGAAATTTAACAATTAATCTCAAGGTCTCAAAATTAATGTACATGCCTACACGGATATCACAACTCAATTAAGCAACTCATTTAAGCAAACAGCACGAGACTGTCTAATTTTTATTTGGAAATTGAAAACTAACTTGTTTCTTGATTCGAGGAAAACAAATGTGGAGTGAAGCAAATAAAAGAAATTCGAGGAAAACTGACCTGCTCTGAATTAACTGTTGGGCCGGTGATGTTGTTTATCGAAGATTTGAACGGCGGTGGTTCTGCTCTGATGGGGTTTGGCTTTGAGTGGTGGTGGCGTCTGTGGAGTAGAGCAAAGGTGAAGGGAGTACGGTGGAAAGTGCCCATCTCGTCTGAGCTAGGGAGAGGCAACCCGATCGGTGACTCGATTTGTGGCTAGGGTCTGTTAATCGTCGATGAAGGTTTGATCTGAGGTGGAACCGGATGCAGGTGGTAAGTGAATCGCGATGTGAAGGCTGATCTCGATATGGGTAGCGTCTTGAACGGAGAAGGGTCGATCGAAGTTGCTGGCGTCGTAGGTTTGTGGTGGCAGATCAGCGTAAAGGGGCCCGATCGGTGATGGAAGCAAAATGGAGAAGGGGAGGGTTTCGATTGGAAGGATCTGATGGACTAGACTTTGGGTTTCGAACGCTGAAGTGGAGCTATTCCGATCGGCGGCGTGATAGGTGCCTGGTGGAGGCTGGAACGATGGTGGATCTTGAGGTGGGTTTCGTGGTTCACGTTCGGTGGGTGGTGGCGTGTGGAGAGGCCGCACGAAGAAGAACATGAAGATGGGAAATTTACCCAATCTGTAAAAGTAAAACCAATAGAATAAAAATAAGGTTAAGTAAAACAAATAAAACAATGATTGTTTATTTTAACTTAACCTACTTGACCCGTTTCAAATAATATTCACCCTTCACCTATTTCAAATTAAAAAGAAAGATTAAAAGCCTTCTGACCCCAAAATTAAACTTCCTATCCATATTTACCACTGAACATAAGAATAAACTTACAAACCACCATTATTATCTTCTTAAGCTCTGAAAAAAAAATTACAGCAAATTAAAAAAGGAGATAACACTATTTATGACAGCCAAAAACTTAAAATAAAAATAAAAATAAACAAAATGCAGGCTTAGGCAAGCCTCAATCTCTGGGGAAATGGGGGTGGCATGACAAACTATTCGAGCAGCTGCTTTTGAACTTGCTTAGGATGCTCTTTCTGCTGAATTTCCACTTCTTCTTCAACTTCGGTACCCTTTCCACTTCGTAAAGTAATAGCACTTACGTTTTCTATGGGGTTAACGATGGTCTGAGAGGGTAACTTCCCTTACGACTCCAACTTACTCAAGGAAGAGGCTAATTGGCTGATTTTATTCTCCATATTCTGCATACTCTTCCTTGTCTTTTGCTGAAATTCAAGCATACTTTTCATCAATTGTTGCTGGAATTGCTGCTCAAATGTAGCAAGGGACTGAAATATATCTTCCAAAGATCCATTAGAATTGGAGGCTTGTTGTGGAAGAGGTCTGGGTTATTGGAAATTCTATTGGTAATTTCCATATCTAAGATTTGGATGATCCTTTCACCCATCATTATAAGTATTCGAGAATGGGTTATATTTTCAGGGCTATCCAGAAAATCCTCCAACAGCATTAAGCTCTTCTTGCAAAGTGGGATACATATCACTTGGGTATTAATAGAAAGTGTTCACCTCACACGCCTTCGTACGCGCGTTTATCCCTGCAGTGAAAGTTTGAAATAAAGAGGTTAGTTGATCAATCCTATCATGAATAGAAGGAGTACTTACCTGGTAAACCTTTCTTGAAGGTTCTTCAATTTGTCTGAATTGTCGTGAGTTGGCAGCCATGGTTGATATAATTTCTCTAGCTTGGGTAGAGGTTTTGTTGACAAGAGCTCCCCCACTCGCAGCATCAACCATCTTCCTCTCCATATCCACCATTCCCTCATAAAAATATTGAATCAAAGACTGCTCAGACATTCCATGTTGGGGGCAGCTTGCACACAAATTCTTAAACCTCTCCCAATAGTCGTAAAGACTTTCTCCAACTCTTTGTTGAACTCCATAAATTTCTCTACGAGTGATGGCAACTCTAGAAGTGGGAAAATATTTGTCCAAAAATGCTTGAGTCATGTCTTGCCAAGTTATTATGGAACCCGGTGGTAGGTTGAGTAACCACTCTATAGCAGCGTCCTTTAACGAAAATGGGAAGGCTCTCAACATAACCTGATCTTCGGTAACACCTTGCAGTCTCATGCTTGAACACACTCCATGTAATTCTTTCAAGTGATTGTGTGGGTTCTCATTTTTCATTTCATGGAAAGTGGGTAGTTGATGGATCAACCCCGATTTCAACTTAAATGGTACCGCAAAATCAGCATATGTAATGCAAAGGGGCTGCTATAGCTATAGGGGCTGCTATAGCTCCCTAACAGTGCGGTTGTCCGCCATCTCTTCCTCCTTAGATTCAGTTGAGGATTCTTCAAATTCTGGAACAAATGCAGTTGAAGTGTCAACCAAATCAGCAACTAAACTATCCGGATCAAGTGTAGAACTTGCTTCTGCCCTTTTCCTTTCTTTTACTTCTTTTCTCAAAGCACGGGTTGTTTTCTCTATTTCTGGATCAAACTCTAATCGCAAATTTTTAGACTTGGTCATCAAAGGAAATAACTAACAGTAAAGTAAGCTAATCCCCGGCAACGACGCCAAATTTTGAGGGGTGTCGAATCCACTAAAAATAAAAACATGCTCTTCCAAATTAAAACAAAGAAACTTGCAAATAGAGTGAGAATGGTCGAACCCAAGGGATTAGCCTTGCCCAAGGCTAACCAGAACTGAAACAGAAAACTAAAAATTAAAGTAAACGGAGGATTTTTAAGAATTGAAATATTAAAAACGAAAATAGACAGCAAAATAAATTAAATACTGGAAATCAATGGAAAACGAGCTCAGTCAAAGGTAATCCGTGGTATGAAGTTCATTGAATTGATCATTGACTCTAAGATAACTCTTAAATTAAATATTACAGACAAGTTATAGTTATAACGTACGACGATCCAACCAATCTTTCCTTAATCTTAGGTTATTAAGATACGATCTAATAATAACCCCCTAATCAACAAACAATCCTATGTACGACGAAGGATTTAATTTGCCAATTGCATTAAAAACTAGAAAGATCTTGCCCTAACAAAAAAAAACTATGAGAATTCATTTAGATTAGATTATACATTCACTTAATATAACCCAAAAGCATGATTACAATCAAGTTATATCAATCGCTATTTGCATCAAGTCGACTAAACAATTATGGATTTAGCCGAGTTGAATAGCTATGCAATTTCCTATTAGATGAGCAACGGATCCTTTTTGATCAAATAACGGAAATAAACTAAGGATATATTTTTCAAATAAACCGCAGAAAAGACATAAATGTAATATATTAATCAAATAAAATTAAAAAATATTAAGGTCTTACAAACTTTAACCTTAAACTAACCCTTGACTGAAAAAGAGGACTTAGCCACGAACGGCCATGAAAGCACTGCTGTTCTTAAAGAAAATAAAATCTAAAAACATAACTCTTATGAGGGGAAAAAAGAATGCCCTCTTAAAGAACTAAACTGTACTTATATGACAATAAAACTAGGCCCCACATAAATATAACACAATTGGGCATTAAATTAGTGTTCTAATCTCCTTCCTAGGCTATATTTTAAGCATAGAATGACTGTTAAAAACGTGGGCCAGTAGCCTAAAGAATTGCAGTCCGCAGTGTTTCCTTCGGCAGTTAGCCTTGCCCTAAGCTAACTCCCGACAGTATCAAAAACGTCCAAATGCTTCTAGCTTGACATACAATATATCAAAACTCGTTAAAATCAGTCCCTTTTGCTTCCCTTTAGCCAAATCCAATAATTCCTAATCAAAATAAAAAAACTAAATAAAATTCCATAATTAAGCACATTAAATACAAAATAAGCACAAGATTCGGAACTAAGAGCATCTCAAATGCTAATATGAATTGCACTAATCTACTTGCCACATAGAAAAGATAGAAGGTTTTTTCTTAAAAATGCTCTCTAATGCTAGTGTCTATTTTGGATGTGAAATTTATGCGGGACTTGACATTGTCAAGCTTACTTTTTATGTCTAGAGGGTCTTCTACACAATGTCTACATTTAATGATGTATTATGATTGGCTAAATATTAAATTATAATTTTAACAAAGAATAAAAAAAAATGAAATAGAAAGTGTTGTATTGGAAATCAAAATTTTAAATTGGGTATCAACATGTTCACATCTATCCACATCTCCCTTGACACCTTTTATTTTATTAAACACATAAGCCAATAGAAGGTATTGCATTAAAAATGTTCTAAAAATATGTTGAATTTGCAAGTTATCAAACTTTCTCTAAAATAAAATGTTATTTACTTACAGAAATGCATTGGCCTTGTATTGATCTTGCAAAGGAACGCAGATGAAGAATATTCAGAAATCAATAAAACGTTAAATGTGAAAGGATTTAATATTTCAGAAATCACTCATCCAACTTTTAAACACTCTTACAAGCACTATTTTCAATGGAAAAACCTAACATTTTAAATAAATTTACTCAATCTTTCTCTCTAGAAAAGAAAATATAAGCCATTTCAGTAAATAATTTTAAAAATATTAATTTAGTAAATAACTTTCTATCTTGTACCAAATTTGTCAAAATGCCCAAAAAGACCGAGACGTGAGTATGAAATGCGGTATTGCATTTCATGTAAGAGCATCTTCAACACAAATATGGTTTCTAATTTATGTGGCATGAACAGAGGTGTGAATATGATTTTCTAAAATATAAGGAATAGATATTGAGACATTGTGAGGAGGTCTCCAATGATATAAATTTTGGAACTCTAGTGGTGATATGTGTAATTTATAGTGTATATATAAATGTGAGAATGAGGAATCATTTGGTTTTGTCCAAAACGCTCCTATAAAATTTATATTATGAAAGTAAAGTTATTAATGAAACTCAAATCCAATTCTAATAAGGAATACTATTTTAGTTATTAATTAATCAAATTCAAATGATATTCCAATAAAAAATACTATTTTATTATAATATAATTAATTCATACTAATTTTTTGTTTTTCAATAATTAATTTTCTATATAATTAATAAATGTAATTAAACAAAAATTTAAATTATTACATAATTAAATTAAATACGTTTATGTGCCAAAAGAATCGAATAAGCCTCAATTAATTTATAATATCCCCTTTTTTTATATTTTTTTTCCATAATGAAATGGTGTCCTTTTTTAGTTTACAGACAAAAACTAGAATGGAGAAAGCAAACCTAAATTTTGAACAATAAATTTTCAGTGATGCAAGACTAGAGAAATTAAGAATTTGAAAATTTTATAAAACTTTTGATTTGTTGACTTATGTAAATACGTTACATGTATGTTTTATGTTGAAATTTAGTATAAGTTGTAAGAATTCTCAGAAAATTAATTTTTTATTTTTCATTTTTTTGCATACTAAAATTTCACATGGTTAATTTTGTGGTTTAAATGGCATTTAACCCACAAATGACAATAAAATGAGATATACACAAGTTCATGCACCAAAAATAAAATAAAAAGATCAAAAGTTTTAAAAACTTAAAATAATGTGAAAAAAGCGAAATTTAAAACTTTTTAGGACAAACATTTAAAAATAGTGCATAAAAGGGACATTGTGTATGAGTTTGTTTATACTTTTTATATATACATATTTGATATTTATTTATGTATATATTTGAAATTTATTTATATTTATTTTTGTCTGTTTAACTCTATTTATTTATATATATTTTCTAAAGAAATTTCATCTCATAAAGTTATTAAAATAAATAATATATTTCTCCTTATAAAATTTTGACGTATGTTTTGAATTTTGCACAAAATGAAAATGACCCAATAAACTTGGAGTGCCAGTTTTGTTGTTTAATTAAAGAAAATTGTTTTTAATTTAATATTTATTATTATTATATATATATTTTATTTTATTTTATTTTTTTTTTTTTTGCACTTTTCTTCATAGTCGGTTGTAGAATCCCCAACGGTAAGAAAGACCAACGGTTAACTTCATTCATTCACATAAAGAACAGAATAGAACCGTTGTAAACTAGGCAATTAAAATGACTATTCACCGTCATAGCTGGAAGCATAGAAAAGGAAATATAGGAAGGGTAAAATTATAATTGCAATTTGAGACCGTTGAATCGAATCCGAGCTCTACTATACGAGTATAAAGAAGACGGGAGAAGAGATCGTCATCGTCTCTGCCTTTCTTTCCTTTCCTTTTCTCTTTCCGCGCGCATTTCTTCTTGTCTCACACCCTAAATCGGCTAATCCTCTATATCACTCTCTCTCCCTCTCTGTCGTTCCGCCTCTCAAGTCTCAGACTCCGCCGTCGGTCGCCAGCCTTACCGGCACAATGCCTTCTCTTCTTTCCTTTGCCCTTTCCGTTTGAAGTTCCGAACAGCATCTATTGATTGTGGGTGGTGGATCTCATTTTCGGTTGGGGTTAGTTCTGTTCGGTACTTCAATTTTTATTAAATGTTTTGTTTTTTTACGATCTATGGTTGATGTTTCGGTTGAGGTATGTTTCGTATGTTGTACTGATTTGAGTTTATTGATGGGTTTCAATTAAAGTTTCTGATTTAAGTTTGTTATTGAGTTCATATTTGAGTTTATTCTTCTTGGAATATTTATCATCACAGCATCGAATTCGGTGTTCTCATCCTTGGCGTTATGAATGTGTTTAGAGGTCTAGACATTTTGGCTCCTGAACAGAAATGGAGATCAGCATACGTGTATGTGATTGCAATTTTATTTGGTATTTGCATAATTAGTTATTTAATCATTGGACATCTGTGTATTGCTTATGTTTTATTAGATCGGTTGTCTTTGTAGATTTGGATCACTAATTTTATGACTTTCCAACTGAGATATTGCATAATTAATTATGAAATTCAAAATCTGTGATTTATACAGCCAGTGCAGTTGTTCTTACCCGGTAATCAGGTGGTATGCCCCTTTTGAACTCATTTGGAAAGTCGGTTGGTTTCAGGTTGGTCGACTCTGTCCGCTCTGATCCTTAGCGGAGCCCGTGATCATAAACTTGGACGGATAAGCTCTATTGGCCCGTTTGGGATGAGCGTGGCCTTCCACGCTGCTATTAAAAAAAATATTTAAAAAAAAAAACGATTGGAAATAACGGTCTTACGAGAAAGGTAGAGAAAATCCTTAAAAATCCAAAGCCAGACGATCTGGGGTAAATATGGACTACGATTGAGAAGCTGAGTCTTCAATTTCAAAGACTGCATCTCTTTTGACTTTGGAACGTCCACTGCATTCTAATAAGGTAAGCATATAAATTATTTGATGAGTTTGATTGAGTATCTATATATTCTTGCATTGTCATATGGTTTGGTAGATGGGGAAATTTTTTAGTTTCAGCCAAGGGGTTGTGATTTTTTCTAGTGGGAGGAATAGCAGAAAGAAAGGATGAGTTAGGAGCAGTTTAGGTAGTGTATATGGTTTGACACAGGGGAGGGAAGAGGTTTCAACTGTGCAAAAAACTAAACAAGCTGAGTTTTGCAGTGATAGAATAATATTGGATGAAGCATAATGAATTCTTTAGTGGTAATAGAAATAGACCCAATTTGAATTGAACAAAAATGAAGTCCTTATGTGTTATTTGGTTTTGTTTGAAATGTTATTTGTATGAAAATATGATATATAATTGTATCATTTCGAATGATAATGAGTTGTATTTTCCCTTTGTTATAACTATAATACCGCAGTTTATATGTGCTTTTCTGTATGATATAGAGTTTACTAAAAATTTCATAATATTTTATTATTATCTTTTTTAATTGCTGGTCTTAGGGCTAAATAATCGGTAATTGGTTAACCGATTGCCAAATTTAACAAAGATTAAGTAAATCTCTACAAATTTCAAGCCTTGACTGAAGATTTCAGCACCTGGATGGCTGGATCCCTTGTGGCTGACGACTACGAAGAGTGTGATCGATGGTGAGGTTTGATTAGCGGCAGTGGTAAACGCCTAAAAGGGGTAGTGATTATAAGAACATGCATTTTGGAGAAGACAAGAATACCCTCTTCAAGACATAGCAGCGCCTTCGGTCATAGGTTGGACGGGTGTGCTGGAGAAGTTAGTGTGGTGCTGTACTGCTGTCTAGGTAGGGTCACTGATATATATTTTGTACCGCAGCTGATACCACTAATATATTAACTGGACCGTGGGTAATAATAGAAATAATAGAAAATAAAAGAAATAATGCAAAATAATAGAATAAAAAAAGAAATAAATACAGAAATTACATTAAACAAATTAAAGATAATAAGATTTTACAAATTTAAATCTTACCCGAAGGCTTGGAAAACCAGATTTTTACATGAATCTTCAGATATCTTGAATTTTAGAGAAGATTAAAATACAAAACTAAAGAAATACAAATAATAAAAATACAAAACTAAAATACAAAAGAAAATTGTAATACAAGAGCAAAATTAAAAACTTAGAGATACAGAAAAGAAGTGGGAGAGTGTGGAGATCTCCAAAAATTTTGGTGTATTTTGAATGGGAAAGCTTCTAATTTATAGGCAAAAAATTCACTATTGGGAATATTGATTTTCGTAGTTTACTGTAGATGAACAGTATCATGTCTGTAACTGGTTACTGTTTATGAATAGTACCTTGTCTGGTCACTGTAGCGCCGATATTTTTGTCTTTTTTGTGATTTTATTTTATTATTTTTTTTAATATAATACAAATTTTGGACTTAGGGCCTAAGAGACAAATAATGTAAGTAAATATAAGATATAGTGTTTATTATTTTTACTTACATTATTTTTATCTTCTTAAAATTTGTTTCTATTCTGAGTCTTTTTGGGGAGTGGTGGTCGCCGCAGTAAGTCCCAAGAAAGGCAGTTATTTTTATCTTCTTAAAATTTGTTTCTATTTCAAGTCCTTTCGGGGAGTTGTGGTCCTGATAGTAAGTCCCAGGAAAGGCAGTGAATCCGTTGGTTTAGCTATTCCGTTTGCAGGTTTAGAGTCAAGTTTTTAGGGTAGATTAAAATCACAAAAAAATAAAAATAAAAACAAAAACAAAAATGTCTGCAGCTATAGTGACCAAACAAGGTATTGTTCATTAACAGTAATTAGTGACAGATATGATACTATTTATCTACAATATAAGACAAAACTTACTATTTTCAATAGTGATTTTTTGCCTATAAATTAGAAGCTCCTCCCCCGTTCAAAACACATCAAAAATTTTAGAGATCTCCATCCAGACCACTTCTCTGTATCTCCAAGTTTTTAATTTTGCTTTTGTATTATAACTCTAGTTTTCTAGGATTTAAATTTGTAAATTCTTATTATTTTTAATTTGTTTAATGGCTAGCTCTCCCACCTGATTTGTTTTAATTTCTATACTTAATTAATATTCATGTATTTCATTTTAGGAATATGTAGCCGGCTCTATCACCTGATTCGTTTTAATTTCTGCACTTTTGTTTCTATTGTCTTAATTTTTGTACTTAATTAATATTTCTGTACTTCATTTTACGAATATGTGGTCGGATCTGCTGCCTGATTCGTTTTAATTTCTACACTTTTTTTTCTATTGTTTATACGTGTTTATATATAATAGGAGAAGAGAAGAAGGAAGAGAGGAGAGGATGAAGACCTCTGAAAAATTTTTCTTAACTCCAGGAGTACGTCCTTCTCAAATAAGAGAGCTTCCAATTTATAGATAGAAAATCACTCTTGGGTGAACAGTAACTTGTCTATTACTGAACACTGTGTATGAATAGTGTTGTTAGATACTGATCACTATAGAAATGGTGCTGTCGAAAGTTTTGTCTTTTAGTGATATGTATAAACACTGGATCTGGGTAATAAAAGGAAGAAATAATGCAAAAATATTCAAAAGTATTAAAACAGAAATAAATGCAGAAATTAAAACAAATTAGGTTGCATAGCCAGCCATCAAACAAATAAATAGAAATAAAAGAAAGATTAATAAAATGAAGATATTAAAATTTTACATTTTAAAATTCTCACTTGAAATCCACAGGTCGTGGGAAGGGAAATCAGCACGTGGTGCAAAAATTATCTAAACATCCAAATTTGCTCCTGTATCAAATTAACTAAAAAATATTACAAAATTATTTTCGGTTTCTTCTACTCAAGTTGCAACAATAGCCTTTCACAACTATAGAGAAGTATAGACATTGTTACCAAATCTGCAAAACTTTATTTTCCGGTATTTTTAGGTTAGCCATCAAATATTAATAACAAAAAATGATCGGTAAAATAATTTTTATATTTTTTCATACATAGCAATTTAATTTTATAAGTATTAAGTATATAATTATTTTTATTTTGTATTAAGCATATAATTTAGTCTTATAATATTTTGAAAAGTAATTTAAATTAATAAACACAATTGCAAAAGAGTAGTAGTAAAATAATAATAGAAACACTAAAATTTAACGTATTAATAATAATTTTAAGGAAAATTTATGACTTTATTTATGATATTTGATCAATATTACTATTTAAATTAATACAAACTTTTTTCATCAACTCTCAATAATTAAATTTATATATAATTAATAAATATAATTAAATAAAAATTTTGAATGTTACAAAAACAAATAACGAGTACCTAAACGAGAGGAAACGTGCACTACACGTTAAAAAATGCTAGTATATATAAAAGAGTGAACTAGAAGAGGGACATTGACTTCATCCAAAATGCCCCCTATAAAATATATATTATCAAGGTTAATGTTATATTTTTATGATTATTTATAATAACTAATTAATTAATTAAATTTAAATCATATTCTAATAAGGAATATTATTTTAATTATTAATTAATAAAATTTAAATTATACTTTAATAAAGAACGCTATTTTAAATATTAATTAATTAAATTTAAATTGTATTCTAAGAAGAAATATTATATAATTATTCATAATTAATCAATTATATTCAAATCCTATTCTAAGAAGGAATACTAGTTTAATTACTAATTAATTGAATTAGGAAATAATATTTTAATTTATATTAATAATTGTATTTCTGATGTTAAATTGAGAAGGATTTCTTATATTAAACTAATTATAATATAATATAATATATAAAGGAGTTATGATATGAGAATTAATTTGGAGGTTTCAATAATTTGCACGCCCTATATAGATTTTTCACAACATATGGATTTGGAATAATAAATTTTCACATACTAGTATGTGAAA
This sequence comes from Croton laevigatus, assembly GCA_949640765.1. Lineage (NCBI taxonomy): Eukaryota > Viridiplantae > Streptophyta > Magnoliopsida > Malpighiales > Euphorbiaceae > Croton > Croton laevigatus. Next base: position 1,102 of record CATIWJ010088677.1, on the reverse strand, counting down.
ATAAATTTATGATTTTGCACAAGTCGTAAAATTTTTCAAATATACAAATTAGCTTATATCAAATTAACTACAAAAGTATTATGAAATTATTTTCGGTCTCTCGAACTCAAGTTGTAACAATGGTCTTTTGCAAGCACATACATTATTACCAAATTTGCAAAACTTTATCTTTCGGTATTTTTAGGTTAGTCATCAAATATTACTAATGAAAATTTATTAGTAAAATAATTTTTATATTCTTTTCTACGTAGCAATTTAATTTTATAAATATTAAGTATATAATTATTATCGTTTTGTATTAAGCATGTAATTTAATCCTATAAGATTTCAAAAATTAATTCAAAATTAATAAACACAACTGTGCGAAAGAGTAGTAATAAAATAGTAACAGTATTAAAACCCTAAATTTTAAAGTATTAGTAATAAATTAAGGGGAAATTTATAATTTTATTTATGATATTTAATCAATATTACTATTTAAATTAATATAAATTTTTTCTGTATCTCTTAATAAATAAATTTGTATAAATAAGTAGGTATATATGTGCAACGCACATTTAAAAAACGTTAGTTAATAGAAATACCGAGGTGGCTCTAGGTATATATGTGAGTGGATCTCCAACAATGGATCTTAAACAAAAGCTGATCGTGCTGTCGTCTGCACCCAAATTAAATTCAAGCTACCAACTATAGAAATATAGCAAGGGTAAGCAAGAGTCGATCCCACAGGGAATTTTGTATAGATTAATAGCAACGGTATTCGTTAGATAGGAAAGTAAAAAGCTAAAAAGGGGGGTTTTGTGAATAATTACTGAAATTGATTAAAAGAAGAAAAATCAACAATTAAAACTCAAAAGATTGCATTAAAACGATTGAAGTTAAATGAGAAAAAATCAATGAAAACAAACCTTGGTTGTCGGTCACCAATGCAATTGATGGGTAAGTGATCATAGATATGAAGTGTAATTCTTTTATCAAATGGTATTCATTGTTGGTTTTAAAACCTGTCCTCTCTTAAGATTAAACAACTAAAAACATGTATTTTAATTGCTCTTATTAATTAACAACCTAGATACGATCATAGATTTAATCAATTAATAGC
>CATIWJ010088643.1:0-14176 GCA_949640765.1 Croton laevigatus | reverse complement strand
TGTAGTAAATGTATATTTCTAAAAATAAAATATTTAAATTTCAAAATTGTCATCATTAAAAATTTAATTTTAAAAAAATATTAATTTCTTAGATCCCATATGAGAAAAATATAAATCTAGTAGAATTGAATTGGGATCTTTGTAACATGTATTCCACTGAGTCATAATGTTTTATTGTTACATATAATTATATATATGTCATATTAAGTTGGACCTTCACCGACACCACTAAACCCTTGCCAAATTGCCTCCGTAGCCTCACAGGTGATTGTCGGAATTTTGCTAGATGGTCGTCGAACCACTGCCAGCTGCTGAAATTTTTTCATTTTATTTTATGAAAAAAAAAATATAAAATATAAAAGTAAAAACAAAAATAAATGTACTATTTATTTACTAAAATGAACATAAAAAATATACTATTTACTTACATTTCCCAAAATTATCATTTGTTTTGCAATTTAATTGCTAACATTACAAAATAAATCCATCCAAATTACAAATATAAAAAAAAGGTTTAAATATTTTTATTCATATTCATAAAAATTTAATTAAAAAAAATACTTATTTTATGACTAATTAAAAACATAAGATGTGCATGACATAGCTTCTAAAGAAACCGATTCTTAAGGTTTTTTTCACCTTTCAAAATGTTAATTGACATCTTGATTGAAGCTAAATAGTTTTGGAAAACTAAACCAATCCATTCTGGAACTTTTTTGTTGCAAAATTATGAATTTTGAATATAGTTTCTTAATTTCTGTATATTGCTTATGAATCTTCCATACTTAATTTGTGTGTATACCGTCTACACTTTGTTCAACATAATATAAACTTTGGAGAGTATGATCAAAATGAAAATAACTTCTAAAAATTGTGAGATATTGGAGAAAATTGATCTATATAGAGCCAATGAAAATTAACCTTCTACAGTGCTTAATATTATTTGCCTAGCTAGTATGAGTAGAGAAACAAAAACAAGTGCATTCAACATAAAAATGGGAAGATGTGATTGCTCTTTGAAACCCCTTAATCAAATTGGATGAGATAGATAGAGCAGAAAGCCGACATGGGAAAGGTGTGTAGTGCTAAGATGTGTAGATTCATAATGTCGGGATTAGTTGTGATTTAAAAGGTATTGGAAGAAGCCATGCTTAGGGATGGACATGGTAGGGGGTGGGAATACATTTTTCATCTCATTCGATATATATAATTTGTTATCATGATCATCTCCATCTTCTTTAAGGAGATAATTTTTTTCTTGAGATCTCATTTTTCGTGGAGTTAACCAATCTCCATTTTAAATTTTAAAAATTTATTAATATTAATTTTCATTAATGATTGAATCACAAAATATAAAAATAATATTTTTAATTTATATATTATAGACTAATAAAGAAAATTTAGTTTCTTTAAATTATTCACTATATCAATTATTATAATATTATTTTAATTCATTTACAATCATAATATATTAAAATATTATATATTAGCGGGTCCCATAAAATCGGGAATGGGGATCACGGGATTGGAGATACGGATCTTCAGGGAGTAAAAAATTCATCTCCATCCATTTTCACTAGTGGAGAAAAATTATGCCTGTCCCCTGTTCCATGGGAAAAAATTAATAGAAACTCCCCTTCCTATTTAGGTCGGATTCCAATGGAAAGTGGAAATCCTTGCCTCATACCCATCTATGCTATATGACATGAATAGATGAGAAATTTGATTTTAATATGTGATTGAGTTTTTAATTTGTTTAATATGAAATTGAAGTGATTAAAACATTAGGTGTTGGACTAATTTTTTTTTTAAAAAAAAACATAATTAGGTGTTGGACTTGTATTTTAAGGTAGCATATTGTTTAATCTTTTAATCTTCGATATTTGCGCTTACCTGTAGAATCAATCTTTGTTGTATCCATTCATTGCTCTTTTTTCTTCAAGCTAGTTCATATTAAAACTATCTATTCCTACTAAAATAATTATAAATCAAATTAATTTCATCTTTAAATTATTATCAATTTTTTAATTTAATTATTTAAAAGTAATAACAGCCATATAATTACTTTTTAGTCAAATAAGCATGAATTATTTATTTGGATTATTGAGGCAATGGACTGGATTACAATAAATTACTGGCACAAGTTTGAAATCCAAGAGGAAAATGATAAGAAAGCACATTTCATTGTCCTTCTATCTGAATGATACCACATAAATTAAAAAATAAAAAATTAATATTAGTCTAAGCATAAGTTTCCATGTAAGAAGAAAAGAATATATATGTTTAAATTAATGACATCGTCTTATCGTCTTATTGTTGCCTCAAGTTGTAAAAATCTTAGAAACACAAATAGCAAAAAAATCACCAGTACCAATACACTATAATAATAAACAATTACTAATTATTTATAAACCTTACTTTTTTACCAATATCAATAAAAAAATAATAATAAACAATTACAAAACTTACTATAAATGGAAACATAAAGAATTAAAAAAAATTTGCCAAAATAGGAAACGTAAAGAAATGAAAAAACTGGAGGTAGTATTAAAGAAGATTTTTTGACACTGTAATATCTGAGATTTTTTAGAGGGATATTTACTAGAGTCATCAGCATAATTACGATCGTAGCGGAAAATCGAGTAAAACAAGTATAATATTGTTTAGTATGAGATATAGGGGTAAAATGGTCACTTTCAAGTCCTATAAATTATTTAGGTAATTTAAATGTCTAAATGGTTACCTATGTACCGACACAATTATTTTGAGTATGATATTGGTATAGGTCGGATTTGGAGTCTACCAACCAGTTTTCAGGATTCTCAGTAAAAAATTGAAGAGTGAAGTTTAGGTTCGATTTTGTAAAATAAATAATTGGTGTTTAATTATGAGAATTTTGAGTATACTTTTTTTAGGGTTCTAGAGTTGTGATTTTCAGCTACCCGCAATGCAAAAATATAATTATCGGTCTTTCTCTAAAATAAATAAATAAAATATTAAGTAATTTATAACATAATAAATAAAATAATTGAAATTAAATAAATTATAAATAAAATAATAAATAATTAACAATAAATATGATTAATAATATAGTTAAATAAATCAATAATAATTAAAAAATAAGGCTTTGGGCATTATTTGATAAGAATTATAAGTTTCAGGATTTATTTGGTGAACGGAGGGGTATTGGTGTGAAAGAAAGAAAGCATTGAGGCAAAAAATGGAAGAATTTATTGGAAAGGTTTAGGATAATCGAATGCTATTCAATTCAATTTTTGTTATTATTTTTTAAAATAAAATCGGTCGTCGATCGTCTGTACAGGGTCCCAAATCAAATGTAGTGGACGAGAGTTTTTACATTTTGGCTACGTATCATAAATTAAATAAGACAACAAATTTAATGATACAAATTGTTCTATGTCTAATTTATATTATAGATCCAAAATAAAAAAATATCAGACACTGCACTTGTAAGATCTTAAATTGATAAATAATTGAAATGCAATATAATAAATAAGTTAGACCGCTGCTAGATTTCAATCTATCTTTTTCACATAGACTTTTTTTTTTGGTTAAAGTTAAAAACGGAGCCGAATTGGAAATTTGCTAGCCAGCTTACCTACATAAGACGAGGCAAGTGGAGATTAAGGTTAACCGGTACTAAGGTTACTAAAGTGGTAGTTTGTTTGGAGCACGCAAGGTTAGCAGGTACTAAGGTTACTAAAGTGAGCGTTTGTTTGGAGCACACGCCGTCTGATGGGCTCATAATAGCTTGAGCTCACGTCTTAGCTTGAGTCATTGACAGATTGTTGCGGACTCGGTCGCAAGGCAGTGGTGAAGTGATGTCATTAGGTGTGGTGCAAATGCGTGTTTGGCATGCGAGGTTGCGTTTTGGTGAGCCACGCTAGCGTTTTGAGGACCTCCAACACGTGCCTCACAGCGAGTCAGTGTGTGGGTTGACTCGACACCAGGTAAACTTTTTCTTAACTTAACAAGTTATTCTAACAATCATTACTAGCGGCTAGGGTTTCTCGTTTGAGAAATCGTTTGTCTTGTCTGTTTTGACAAGTTTGTTTCTATCACTTTGTGATTTGCTTCATTTTTTCTGTAACTATAGACAATGCCGATGATGCTTCGGTTGAGATGGCACACTTATCTGTTGAGGATGACACTGATCAAGGGCTAGAACTTGGAGAGGATGATGTTGAGGAGGGAGGGGCAGATTATTCTTTGAGTTTGGTTGGGAGATTTTTGATCGATAGACCGATCAATTTTCTTGCCAAGAAACAGACTTTGGCTGCTCTATGAAGGCCTTTTATGGGAGTCACCATTCATGAGGAGGAAAAAGGGTTGCATGTTTTCCAGTTTTATCATGAGGTTGATGTATCTCGTGTTCTCGATATGTCTCCATGTTCTTTTAATAATTGCCTGCTGTTAATGGAGCGATTGAGAGGTTATTCACATCCAGCAGATGTCCCCCTCTTTAGCTTTTATGTATGGGTTCAGGTGCGTGGTCTGCAGCCAAGTTGTATGTCAGGTAGAGCAGCGGAGAAGATTGGGAATGAGATCAGTCAGTCTGTGGAGGTTGATCCTAATAATCGAACCTGGAGTAAGTATATGAGGATTCGTGTTAGGTGGGATGTCCGACGACCATTGAAGAATAATATAAAATTGAGAAAGAAGGTTGGAGACTGGTTTTGGCCAACATTGCAATATGAATGGTTGCCTAATTTTTGTTTCCTCTGTGGGTTTTTGGACCATACAGAGAGGTATTGCAGACTCCATCTTTTATCTTTAGATACTCCAATTCAAAGGCAGTTTGGACCAGAACTACGAGCTTTAAGTCGAAGCCAGAACATTGCGATTGGGGCCAAATGGTTATGGGAGCTAGAGTTAAAAGGGAATGGAGGAGGTCAAGGGGGTTATGACGGAGGAGTGCATGGTTTCGGCCCAAAGCAGTCATCAAATCTAGTGACTGCAAGTTTTACAGAAGGTGGTGAGAATAATGGTGGGAATATGGATGCAGGAGTTTTGGGGTTTAATGCTTCTGATACGTGCATGGCAGAGAGAAATAATGAGGAAGGTGTTGAACTCGTGGACCCCAAGAGAAAGAGATTAGCTTTTTTAAATTTTCTTCCTACCAACCAACAAAACATTCTTGGCGGTAGTGAGGCAGGAACAGAAGCATCTCTTGTTTCAAAAAACGAGTTAGCGGCAGGTTCCGGAGTTCGGACCCGCCGAGGGCAATGAGTTGTATAAGTTGGAACTGTCATGGGCTTGGCAACCCACGAGCAGTAAGGGCGTTACAGGAGATTATTGCTTTAAAGAGGCAACAATTGATTTTTTTAATTGAAACTTTGTGTAATTCTTCAAGAATTAATGAAATAAAACAATTATTGCATTATGATAGTTGCTTTTCTGTTGATGCTCAAGGTCATAGTGGTGGTTTAGCTTTGTTGTGGAAGGTGACTAATTCTGTCTCGATTTTAAGCTTCTCTCCATGCTATATTGATGTAAGGGTGGAGGTGGACTTGCTTGGTATATAGAGGCTCACCGGGTTCTATGATAAGCGTGACAGATCTTGAAGGACTGTTACGTGGAATTTACTGCATGTTTTAGCTTCACATAATGATCTTCCGTAGGTGGTGATGGGAGATTTTAATGATATTTTGGCTGCTAATGAGAAGAAAGGTGGTCGTCCTCAACCTCCTTTTGATTAATGGATTTCGTTCTGCCATTCAAGCTGCTGGCTTTTTTTATTTCCATCTATCTGGGTATTAGTTTACATGGGAGCATGGTAGGGGGAGTGCTGACATTATTGAGGAGAAAATTGATAGGATATTGACGAATCATACTTGGTGTCTCAGATTTTCATATGCTAAAGGATCTGTTCTACAAGTTTCTTCTTCTGATCATTTGCCTATATTCCTTGAAATGCATTATTTTGCTTCTAGGGGACAAACTCCTCGATTTCAGTTTGAGAATAGTTGGAGTAGGGAGATGGTGTGCCGTGAACTAATTACTGAAAGTTGGGCCGAGTTTGTGGGGTTGGATATTATGGCTAAATTGGAGGCTTGTGCCAATGTTTTGGCGAGCTGGAGCAAAGACTTTAAAAGAAAGTTTAAAGCAAATCTTGATGCTTGTTTGGTTTCTTTAACTCACTTACGGGGGTCTCGTAGTCAAGCTGATATGGAACAGTTTAAGAGAGTCAAGCAACGGTACCATGATCTTCTTTGTCAACGAGAAGTATATTGGAAGCAATGTGCAAAAACTTTTTGGTTGAAGGAAGGAGACCGTAATACACGCTTTTTCCATTCAGCAGCAACAGTTAGACGAAAAAAGAACCAGATTTCGCAATTGAAGGATGATAATGGGGTTTGGTAGACCTGGGATTCGAATTTGGAACAGGTAATGCTTAATTATTTTAATGGTGTTTTTTCTGCTAAACAATGTGATGCTACTTCTATGTTGGATTGTATCCCCTCTTTGGTGTCTGTTGAGGATTGTAATATATTGTTACAACCATATTCTGTTGAGGAGGTTAGATGTGTTGTTCTATCTATGCATCCTGATAAAGCTCCTGGTTTAGATGGACATAATCTGAATTTTTTCCAACAATATTAGGATGTGATAGGACCTGATATTGCTTTGACTTGCCTTGGATATCTGAATTCAGGTATATTCCCTAATTCTTTAAATGAAACTGCTCTTGTATTGATTCCAAAGAAGGCTAACCCAGAATGTATGGGGGACTTACGACCAATTGCTCTATGTAATATGGTGTTTAAAATTATGACGAAGATGATTGCCAATAGACTGAAGGGTATTCTTCCTAACCTGATTTTTTAGAGTCAGAGTGCTTTCGTTTCGGGCAGAAGCATTCAGGATAATTGTATTTTAGCTTTTGAGGTTATGCATAATTATCATCGGCGGATCAGGGGCAAAGATTGTGCAGTTTCAATTAAAATGGATATTAGTAAGGCCTATTACAAGATGGAATGGTCTTTTGTAAGGGGTGTGCTTACTAAGTTTGGTTTTCCTGCTAATTGGATTGAGTTGATTTATCACTGTTTATCTACTATTTCATACTGGATTCTCCAAAATGGTAAGCAGTTAGGGCCATTCATCCTACCAGAGGACTTCATCAAGGAGATCCTCTTTCTCCATATTTGTATATCCTTTGTGCTGAAGGGTTATCCCAATTGATACAGAGACATAATAGTTTGGGGAATTTACATGGTAGTCTGGTTTCGAGAGGAGGTCCAGTTATTTCACATTTATTTTTTGCGAATGACAGTTTGATCTTCATAGAGGCTAATGCAGTGGAAGCTCGTGTTTTGAAGGGGGTTTTAGCGATATATGAACATGCATCTGGTCAGGAGATTAGCCTTAAAAAATCTTATGTTACGTTTAGTGCCAATACACCTATTGTGATTAGACAAACGGTTTGTGGGGTTTTGGGTGTGGAGGAGAAGGACTCTCTTACTTATTTGGGGCTCCCATCACATATTGGAAGGAATAAAATGGAGGTTTTTCAATTTTTAAAAGATAAGTTTGGAAGAAGTTAAGCTCTTGGAAGTCAGGTATGTTATCGAGAGCAGAAAAGAAAATCATGATGAAGACGGTTTTGCAATCCATGCCTAGCTATATTATGAGCCTATTTCTTCTTCCGAAGACAATTTACTATGAGATTGAGGGGATTATGAACAAATTCTGATGGGAATCAGGAGGAGATAATGGTAAGGCATTCATTGGATGGCTTGGGATCGTATGGCGCACCTGAAGTGTTTTGGTGGTATGGGTTTCAAGAGGCTTCATGAATGTAATTTGGCTTTATTGGGGAAGCAAGGCTGGAAGATTATTATCAACCCAAATTCTCTTGTGGCTCGAGTTTTGAAAGCCCGTTTCTTCCCGAATATTGGTTTTTTGGACTGTCTATTGGTTTTAAACCCCAGTTATCTATGGAGGAGTATTTGGGAGACGCGGGATTTAATCAAGTCTGGGTTTTATTGTCGGATTGGTAATGGTGAGACGACAAAAATTTAGGATACTCCTTTGCTTCCTAGCGGGAACAACGCTTATGTCAGTTCTGAGCGACCAACTTTGTCAAATGTTTCGAAAGTATATGATCTAATCTTAAATGGAAGGTGGAATCTGTCTTTGATCAATGGTGTATTTAATGAGCAGGATAAGTCTTCGATTTTGTCAATTATTTTGCTGCATAGGCGGGTGGATGATAAATTCTGCTGGAAGTTTGACAGAAAAGATGGATATACTGTTAGGAGTGCTTATCGTCATATCCAGAATTTGAGAGTTATACCTCAAGTGTTCTCTCCCTTATTATGGAAGAAATTGTGGCAGTGTAAAGTACCTCCTAAGATAATTAATTTTGGTTGGAGTTTGTTCCGAGAGGTTCTTTCTTGTTTGCAGGCGTTGAAGATGCGTAGGGTGGAGGTAGATAACATATGTCCTATGTGTCATGGATATGAGGAGACGATTTTGCACCTCTTTATGCAATGCCCTTTTGCCAGAGATGTCTGGATTGCTTCGGATGTGGGTTGGCAGGTTTCAGGGATAGGGTGTTGGCGTTTATGGTTGGAGCATGTCTTTCAGAATGCTACAATGGTTATAGCAGAGGACATTTTGATGATTTTATGGGCCATTTTGACTGCGAGGAATAAAAAAGTTTGGAATTATCATAGTATTACTCCTTTGGGTGTGGTCCTAATGGCAAAACGTGTTCATCAAGAGTGGAAGGATAGTAGATTTAGACCGGCTACTTCTTCTTTGAGCGCGAGTTCTGCTAATCGGAGATGGACGCGTCCACCACTAGGTATAATGAAATTAATGTTGATGCATCCTTACAGAATGATAGATTGAGTGTGGGTGGAGGTATGATGTGTAGGAATGAACACGGTTCTTTTGTGGCTGCAAGGACTTGGGTACGACAAGGTCGAGTTAGTGTGGAACAGGCAGAAATTCTCTCTATACGGGAAGCTTTGAGCTGGATCAAACTTAAGGACGGAATTCTGTGATTCTGGAATCTGACTCTTTATTAGCGGTTAAAGCCATTGTTTCTACACAAAACCAGGATCATTCATCTTTTGGGTTGGTGGCTTCTTATTGTAAACATCAACTTTCTGAGATCAGCAATGTTGAATGCCGTTTTGTGTATCGGTCTGTGAATGAGGTTGCTTATAGTTTGGTTAAGCGATTACATTCCCTGTCAGGCTTTGGAGATTGGGAGTCTGTTCCCCCTCCTTTTATTGTTGATCAACTTTTAATTGAATAATATAAACATCTACATTTTTCCTGGAAAAAAAGAGTTATTCTAACAAAAGGATCTCACCCAAATCACCTGACCTAACTAGACCATATGCAAGGTTGTGTTTGAATATAAAAGCATATGCATTCGTATACAAAATCAAAATATGTGAGAATTGGTAAAATCGGGTGGAATAGGCTATGTAGAGACATATTGTCAGATGGTGTTTAAAAAGATTGCAAGTTGTAAAGAAGTGCATTAGATTATTTTTTTTTATTTGTCTCTATTACAACTATTTTACATTTCTTTACAAAATAAAAAAAAGGAAAAATGTAGTTCTTGTTGGTTTCAATCTATCTCCATTTCTTTCTTGGCCTGCAAAGAAATTCATACTTCTATTTTAGGTCCTACATACATATGCAGAATTCAGGCCAATTTGTCACTAATTCTGGTACCTTACATTCCGGCCAGGGCGATTTCTAGGTGGTAACCAAGGGCGGACCCACGTTGTGCCTAGAGTGGGCTTCCGCCTACCCTCACTTTTTAAGTGATTTGAAACAGCTAACTTTAATATGAACTGCATTGGCTTGGTGGTAGGGACTTTGGCATAGGAAACTAACTTCCTTGTTCGATTCCAGCTACTTTAATATTAAGTTCAATTTTATTTTTCTTTTCTTTTCTCATCTTATTCATGTCAAATCCCAGCCACTTTAATATCACGTTCAATTTTTTTTTTTTCCTTTTCCCATCTTATTCATATAAACTTATAAATCTTAATTTTAATTTTAGTTTACAATTTACTTTTATCTATTAAATCCACACACACACACATACATACACACATACATACATACATACATATATATATATATATATATATATATATATATATATATATATATATATATATAATTTTTTTTTTTTTTTTTTGGCTCATCCTCACATAAAACTCTAGGTCGTCTCTGTTTCCATCTTTCGTTTCATTGGGAAAACATATTTAGAATTATGCTGACAATTTGTACATCCTAAAAGAAGAAGACATTGTTTAATCATATCCCTTGTGTAAACCAACCATCCATCAGAAGCTTGTCAGTCTGTTGTTGGACCGATACAAAAGTTTCTTTTTGAACAAATAAAATACATAAATATGAAAAATGGACGTATAATACATAAATAGTAAATGTCTTACTAAAAAAATTAAAATTAATACAATAAAAAAATTACCTATTGGTTTAGTTATACTTGTACTGAAATTTCATTTCATAATATGATGTTTAATTGAACAATTCTATCTCGCCCAGTCCTGAAAACTGTTGCAGTGGAAAAAGACTGATAGCCCATCTTCAACACATGTTCCACAAACCAACTATGCGCCTCTAAGTGTCCCACGCCATTATCTTCAACTTCGATACGTTTCAAAATGAAACCACCTCGTACTCAATGTTGTCGTCTAGAACTTGCTTCTTTAGCTATTTGGAATTGAGCTTTCTCAGCCTGTAAACGTCATTTCGTAGGAGAAACTATCAATTACTTTTTTGCACGACACGAACAAAATGAAAAGGATTTGCAGAAAAAAGATTACCTCTTTTTCCCACTGGCATTTCATGGTGATGATTCCGAGTACGACTGTTTGAGCCACAGTTCCAACCAACATTCCACCCCAAATACCCTGCTTTTATTAATTTCATTATACTTTGTATCAAAATACTAAAATGCTTATGCACATTTTGCTGCAATGTATTTGTACTTAACTGTAAAACCAAAGTGAAGCACCCATCCTAAGCAGACACCAAGAGGGACCCCAACCACATAGTAGCTGCCAATGTTTACGATGGCCACCAATCCTTGCCAGCCAGACCCAACTGCCACGCCTGCAAATCAGTATATGGAAATTAAAACAGGAATTGGAATTTAATTTCAGAATCTTAACCGGGTACAAAATTCTACTTTATTTGTTACCTGAAAGAACTGGTTGGATGCAATTGAACAGAACTGTGAATGCTAATAAACCTGCCAACTCTTTAACCATTGCAATAACGGAGGAGCTTGAGGTAAAGATCATGGCAAGATTCTCAGGGAAAATTATGACGATCAACCAAAAGAATATTCCAATCATTAATGAGGTCAATACTGATACAATGGTTGCAAATTTGGCACCTTTTGCATTGCCTGCTCCAAGCTCATTTGCAACACGTACCCTGTGGTGGTTGATTAGTAAAGCAACGGAAAAATATCCATGAATTTGTTTTAGAAGCATAGCTCATGGTTTCTAGCTTGATGAATGGAAAGGCAAGATGATAACAATTAGACTGTTTACAATTATAAATCAAAACGGTGTAAAAATATCATATGGCTTGTATACAAGTAAATATTTTAAACCTGTAACGATTTCATGTGTTAAAAAGGAAAAGATCAAAAGAGACGAGCAATCATATTTGACTTGCATATGAAAGAGAATGCAACAGTATCTCCTCAAAAAAATCTATCTAATTTAATGATTCTAAATTTCCAGACAGACACAAAGAGACTGATAAAGAAGGGAAAATTTACTCATCATGTCTAGAAAGCTGGCTATGCCCCCTGAGTAACAACAGGGATTCAAAATCACGAGAAAAAGATTGTTGTTCACAATTCGCAATCCACTTCCCATTAAGCTGTCTTTTCAAACAGCAGCACTGCTTTATATTTCAAAGTTTCTTCGAGGAGTACTCCCTTAATCATTTGTTCTGTTTTATTTATGTCAATTTTTTCTTTTTATTCTTCCATTTCCTCACTTTTAATTCCTAGAAGGGTTAAATTGTTTTAATTATTGTTGTTGAGTACAATGTCTTGCATTTTTCCTTTGAAGTTCATTGACAGGGTTTATAGCTAAAATAAGACTGAGCTATACATAAACTTCCTTTAAATTGATTACGGTATATTCAACAGGGAAAGGATTCAAACCTATGACCTTCTGCATTCAAGTTTTCTACTTGTTGGCCTTAGACTAAGGTCTCATAGAATTGGTACGCTTATTAAATAGAAGAGCAAAAGATAGAACTTACAAACAATAACGTACCCAGTAGCAGCCAAAAGTCCGAGTGGAATCATGGATTCCCAGGCATATAAACTTATGCTGCCCAAGAAATTAGAACTTGTAATAAGAACAAAAAATTGATAACAAGCCAAAATAAAATTAAACAAAGCTTGAACTTTTCTATTATTTTACTTCTATTAAAACAAAACACCAACAAGAATTGTGAACTGTAACCAACCAGATGGAAAGAGCATTGACTGCAACCTCAGTGTTGTGCATATACCCAGATACTATAATCAACACCCTAAAATAGATATTTTCCAACCTTCAACAATAAAATGCCTGAATTCAATAAAATGCAGCTCGTACTGATAAAAAACATTCAATGAATTAACAGAGAAGAGAGTAAAAGAACACATACAAAAGCATGATGCCCGATGCAACTGAGAGTTTAAAGAAGGGCCATAAGCCAACAAAAGCTTGTGAAGAGAAACCAGTCCAAGAAAGTGAACACCCACCACAGACACAATATACAAACATCCCCAAAACAGAAACCCACCAAGAGAAATCAAGAATAATTGCAGTACCAATAATCCCAACTTTCAACCTATAAACAAAAACCCAACTCATAATAACATGGATAAGAAGAGAAGCCCCTGAAACCCAGGCAATAACCCCAGTCTTTAATTGGCTTTGCAAAAATCGTTGCAATGTGAAATGAAAAGGAAGACTAAAATGAAATGGTATTAACCATAGCGCCACCAAACCTGTCTGCTCAGCAACCTGCTCAGGCTGTCCAATTAGCTTCAAAATTGGGGTCGCAAATAAGTACATTGGTAGTAACAAAATGGAACATATAAGTAAAACAATCCAGGAACGCTGCATATATATGCCCAGCATTTGGTAATGCTTAGCTCCATAAGCTTGGCCACAGAGTGTTTCCAATGCACTAGCCATGCCTAACTGGAGTAACCAAGAGAATTAGAATCTACGGCTTCTAGTTAAATGACGAAATTCGAAATACATAAGAGAAGATTTGTTTGTTTACCAGGAAACCGAAACTGATGGAGATAATGACAGTGGTGGCAATGGAAATGGCTGCAAGATTGAGATCGCCGAGGTGGCCGGCGAAAGCTTGGGTAATGACGGTCATGGAGAACATAGCGAGACGAGCGAAGATAGAGGGACCCGCAATTTGCCATATCTTTTTGGATTCTAGGCAAGCTTCTCTGATCAAATTATCTGATTGACATTGTCGTTTTACCGAAAGTAGAAGAGGGGCTTCTTCTTCTCTTAGTACCATGACTTAGATTTGGCGTTGTTCTTGTTCCACAGTTCTATGATCGCAGGTGGTTTGACTTTTGATTGGGAATATCCAAAACAGCAGCTGATGTGGTTCAGTTTGACTCACTTTATGGATCCAGTTCAATCAAGAGCATTTTGGTTTGGCTTCCGGTTGCCTTATTGGTCCAATTGCAAAAGGGGGAAAAAAAAACGCAATTTAGGTTTTTTTAAAAAAATTCCCAAAGTATTATACTACCTCCGTTCCAATAAAACTGAGACTTTTACTATTCATCATAAAATTTTCTCAAGTTTTTCTTCCCAAAATACTCCAAAAAGGGAAGAGAGAGAAGGTAGACAAGAATAGACAGCTGATGACATCTGATAGAGTGGATTCTGACGCGGAGAAGGAAAAACGCGCGCCTGTTAGAGGTGAAAAACGTTGTGGGGAGGCAGGAATTTTCACCATAGAAGCGCTTTATATTTTGGTTGCATCTTGAAATAAATGGCGGGTTGTGGTAAGTAAAAGGGGCAAAAAAGTGCCGCGAAATGCACCCAAAATTTTGCCCATGTTTCCCCCCAAAAAAAATTTGTTTGCAAAATTTCAAAGTTTG
>CATIWJ010088634.1:0-12859 GCA_949640765.1 Croton laevigatus | reverse complement strand
GGGCTGAGAAGGTAGGAATCCAATCGTTAGCTGCTGTTTTATCGATTTCATAATTAAAATCTTGCGTGACCAAGGAATGGCAAAGCGATGGTTGCGTTCGATTCTAGAAAAAGGAAGTAAAAAGGAATGGGGCTGAGCGGAAGTTTGAGTGATCGGTGAATGCTCATATCATGAAGGCGAGTGTTGGATTGACTTGCCACCCTTCACACGACTGCCGTTATCATGTCATGCACGCTTCGTTTAGATTGCAACGGAGGGTGCGAAACTTTATATTTTAAATACTTTAGGGGCTAAAAGATACAACTAGTTGTTTGAGGGACTAAAAATCACAAACTAACATACTTTAGGGGGGAAAAGTTATTATTGGCCGGAAAAATGTGTTTCTTTCCTATGTTGCCTTCCAAAAATTTTAAAATGACTATTTTATGAATAAGAACTGTTAACCTGCACCAATTGAACGTTCTCTATTTGCTTGATGAACTTGGATTTGACCTGTAATCAAGGACACTTCAAAACTTAAGTTAGTAAATGAGAGAGTTCAATTGCTACAAGAGTTGTAAGATGAAAACTGCATTACCTTGGGATAGAGATGAACTTCTTTATTTATATACTAGTGAACTTGCAATCAAAATCTCTTGATTCTAACAATTTTTTTAGCATAGATCTTATATTAATAACTTTAAACGTTACATATTAGGAAATTTCTGTGCGCTTCAACATTTTTGATAAAATTAATATTTAGCGTAGATTTGACAAAATTGTGAACAAGATAATTACAAATTCTAGGAACGAAAATACATTTGACACTAGAAAAATTGGATAAAAAATTCCGAATATCAAAGATGATATCCATCACTAGATGATGTAACCCTTGCTTCTCTTAAATTGCTTCCGCCACAAATTTGGAGTCTATTTCAACAATGCAATTTGTCCACTTATTCTTTGCAATAAGCTCTATTGTCGAACTGACTATTAAAGCTTCCAGCGTCAGAGGATCCTAGGGGTGAGCATTCGGGTACGAGTAAAACGGGTAATTCGGGCAAAACATGTAGAACGGGAAAAAACAAGTATGTACTTCGGGTAAAAAAATTTTTGCCCGAATTATCCGTTTTAGCCGAATAACAAAACGATGTCGTTTTTTGCTCATTAGACTTTTTATTTGTTTCTTTCTTCCTTCAATCAATTTATTTTTATTTTGGGGTATTAATCAATTAACTAATTATGTATTAAAATAATGAGTTTAGTTTATGGATTAGAGTCAAACTAATCCATTTTTTTCTTTTTTTTAAGAAGCATTTTTTCATCTTCTAACTTCTATGTTTGTGAAATCAAGATGAAAGTAAGTGAATAGAACTAAAATATGTGATATTGACATGTAAGTATTTAATTTTGCATATGAAATGAATCATTTCAAATTATTCCGGTTAGCTTTTGTGATTCTATAATTATGTTGAACTTGATGATGAATTTGAGTTTTTAATTTTCAATTCGGGTAAATTCGGACAAAACGGGTAATTCGAATAGACATTTTTATTCGGAAAAAACGGGTAAAGAAAAAAAAATTCAGAAATATGCTAATTCGAGCAAGGATCAAGCAAAAATTACTTGATCTGCCCGAATGATCACCCCTAGAGAATCCTGTAAAAGGGGAATTGTTTGACTCTCAAATCCTTAGCTAGGCCAACAACATCCCTAACCACCACCCCAGTTGCTCCTAGATTTTGCACTGCATCAGTAACCGCATCAACATTAATTTTTAACATTCCTACCTCCGGAGGACACTAGTGAATCAAAACCTGCTGAGCACAATCCTTTTGGTGGGGTATCCTTCTGCCCTTCATTGTTTTCCTGAATATCTACAAATTCTACCAATAATTCAAAGCACGTCGGATCACCTTCCGACAGTTTGGCACCTCTCTTTCGAAAATAATCGCATTCCTATGTTTTCATATTGACCATAAAAGAGCCACCGCCAAGGTTTCGTTCTTCTATTCTTTGCCTACTGGATTGATGGACCTAAACACCTCATTGCACAATTTTCCCACCGAATTTTCTTGAATAACATCCATACGAAAACGAAGTGGGGAGGAGAACCATATAGCCTTCGCAAAGGCACATCTAAAGAAAAGGTGTAATTTATTTTCAACTTCATCACAGAAGACACACTTATTTGAACTGTGAGTTAGACGTTTAGTAAGATTTTCCTCCACTGGAAGACCCTTTCAAACTAATCTCCAGAAAAAGACTTGCTACTTCCTAAGAATTCTCATCTTCCACAATTTCCTCCAAGGGAAGATAGAAATAACTTTTATGAATTTAATGTCAGTACAAATAACTTTCATAAATTTCATGTCAGTATAAATATTATATTCATGCTAAAGTTATATATAATTCATAAAAAACAATTAAAACACATTATACTTACATGAAAAACACATTATACGTAAAATTAAAAATAAAAACAATTTTAATTTTTTTTATAAATAAAATAATGTGAATTCAATAAAAAATTAAATTAAAAATAATGAGTACTAAAAATAGGTATTTTAATGCAACACAAGTGATAAAAAAAAAAGCTGGAATAATAAAGAGGGTATATCAATTAAAATGACACCGGACATTTTTCCATCAAAACTAAAAAGGTCAGTACAAGTAATTAAAACACATTTGAGTAATAAATAAATAATGATGTGATTAATTGGCCCTAAGGTCCACGTTCTAAACAAAAAAAGCAAAGCTTAATTTTGAAATTCAAGCATCATAATCCGCTTCCAATAAAGAATCCGATGGTCTAATTGCTTCTGCAACAACTTATCAAAAATTGAGGATCATTAGGACCACCTTTTGGGGAACACATAATAATAATAAACTACAGAGGCAGCATTCATGTTTCCCTCTTTTACCTTTTTTGGTTTTGGTAAATTAATTCTTGGTTTTGGGTCTTCATTCTCCAAAGCTGTCGTCAAAGTAACCTCGATTTTAACAAATTACTGTATTCTTCTACTTTCCAGTTCCAGAGTTGTGCCAGCTCCATTCCAACCATCACTCATTATATTCCTACCTATTTTATTAATCAATTCATAGGAAATAGCCGCAAGTGTTGTTGAATCAGACCAGACCGGCCAATTCGCCCGGGCTGAGGTGTTTACGCCGCCAAAAATAGCCGGGCCAATTCGATCGGTCAGCAATCAGCCGGGGCCGAGCTGACAAAAACTGCCAAAAATAGCCGGGTTGATTATAAATCAGAAATAGCATAAAAATCAGGTCATTACATTATTGTTAGCTCTTTTTTAATACAAATAATTAGTTAGTAGAATTAATTATGTAACATCCCATTATAACTATTTTTCAGCTTTCAAAATTATTGCATGATATTAGAGCATCTTCAATCTAAGCGTGAATTACTATAATAGAGGTGTCACATCACAAAAATAGAAGATAAGTATTAAAAATCCTTTCCAATCTAACCATGTTAATATGATGTGGAAGGAAGAAAAATAGAGGATGTCAACCATACCCTCTACTTCTAGAGAGTTTGTGAGACATATTTTTTGAATTGAATTAAAAACAAAAAGTTGAACGAATTCTAAATAGAGCACACCTAATATTTCTTAATATCCATTAATTAACTTAATATTTTGTTTTTAGACTTTGAAATTGCTTCAAAAATCATGGAATTATCGATAGATTTGTTGTCAGATGTGTTCTTGGAAGAATCGTCAACGAGATCAGCCTTCACGACTGGACTTGGAGCAGCAACAACAGTTGTAGGTTCATTAGAATTCCCTTTTAGTTTTGGTGCCCTTGATTTCTCCCTCACGCCATGGCCATCGGCACTGACACTCATATTCCGCCATTTATCCTTAAAGATCGATGTTGGAGCGAGCAAAAGGAAAGGACTGAACTCTGGGTCTTTCTGTATGTTCTTCCATTTTCTAGTGCTATGTTTGGCTATGCCTGCTCTTAGTGCTTCTTTTTCCTCCGCAGTCCATTTTTGCTTTGGATTCCCCATCTTCTGTCTCTTCTGCAACCTTCAATTGTTCCTCTTGATTCTGTAGCAACGTCCATTCATGGTAACCATCTGCGCTTCGTAAACACAAATGTTTTGTTAATTAAAATATAAATAAAAATTAAATAATATATAACAGCTGGAGATTGGTTTGAAATTAAAAATTATTGAAGATTTTTTTAATGTCTACAAATAAAATATTATCAAATTATTTTAATATCTTTTATTTTAATATGCCTCATAAGCTAGAATCCAAAATTTGAATGGGAACGCTCTTATAAATCCTATTGTTTGTGGGATTAGGAGTGTAGCCATGTCACTATCTTTGTTGAAAAAAAAAAAGGGTGGAGCCACGTGTGGTATGGTGTGGTGTTAAATGCCACCACATCTTTTTTTCATCGGATGTCCCCGACGGGACGTTAAATGACACCACTTATTCCCTTTGTTTTTTATTGTCAATAGTGTGTAAACAATATATAAATAATGAATTTCAACCCACTAAAATTTGACACCAATAATATATAAAATATTTTGATTCCACTTGGTATTAGGGCTGTGTGGGCTGAAGTTATAGTAGTTTTATAGTTTTATAAACTAAATAATATAATAGTTCTACTTTATATTTTCAGTGTCTTTTTTTTTTAAATTATAATACGTAAGAAATTTCCGTAGAAGTGAGCACATTTAAATAGAAGCCGACAAACCGAATCAAATTAATTGGTCTCACCGATTCTAAAGGTTTGGTTTCGATTTGAAGAATGTTTGAACTGCGAACCGAATTGTTTCAGCTTTTTATTTTCGGTTTTGTGGTTTAAACACGAACCACCAGAAGCAAAAACTCACCGTTTTCCAAAAATCCTTAAGCTAAACCTAAAATCAAATCGTGTTCTCCTCATTTTAGTAGCTGCTCTCTGCTCATTCCCTCTCCCTCCTGTCATCACCACCGTCTGCCAGCAACACATCAATTTCTCCGAGCCTCCAACGCCGCCAGCCACCTCATCTCCTCCTTTCTTTTTCTCCGCCGAGGTTGAAGACAAATCTTCCGTCTCGAGTACTTCATTTGTTCAGGTTATATGAATTTTCTTTCCCCCCCCCCCCCCCCTCTTTTTTTTTTCTGAAGTTAGTAGGATTTTTCTGGTTGAAGAGGCCGTAGTCTTATCTTACATTGACCTTTCCCTTTATTTTCCTGAGTTCTTGGGTTTTCAGATTACTGCTATATGCTTTTTGGTTCTAAGAAAATGCTTTGAGTTCGTGGATTTTGGTATTTGATAACTAAAATTTCGATGGAATATAGTCATATATTGGTCCGAAATACTAGTACTGATAAGAAAACAAAGTCTGCTGAATTGCTTATGAATCATGATCCACTTATAACTTTTCATATTCTAGTGTGTTGTGTTTGGCGATTGACTATGTTGCTGACTGCTGGTAATTGTTTTCTTTATTTTTTGGTTAAATTTTCTTAAAGATCTTTTTAAAACTGATTAATAATTTGAAATTTAAAGTTTGCGATTGATTTCAGGTTTTCTTTTGTCAGTTTCAGCTACTTTAGAATAATTTTTACCACTTCTATACTTGAATCATAGCAGCTTTTATGCAAAATTGTGCTGAATGGCTAAGACATTATATGAAAGTCATTCGGTTTCTAACACATTTTGAGTTTTTCACATGCTTTATTATTTGATACATTTTGACTTTAGCAGTACAGGGATATGCTATCTCTGATTTTACATCCTTCAATTGGCTCAAATGATCTGTCTTGGCTTTTGTTCCTTACCTCATGAACCTTGAATTTCAATGGTTTGAGTGCAAGCTTTTGAACTGTCATGCAGAACATGACTATTGTTGCTGACTGTAGTAGTTATATAGAACTCATGATACAGTTCATATTAATTTAATTGTAGAGTGGGATTCATGTTACATTCATGATTCATCCTGTGTTTATCTTATAGAAGACCTACTTTTCTTGTAGATGCTGTTGGCCTACTACTATCTATATAGTTGGCTTACTGCTTATTTTATAAGAATTCTGGTTATGAATTGTGGATTTTTCAATTTTTGAGTTGGTGTGAATTTAATTTGTAACATTTACAACCCTGATGAAATTAGTGTAATTATTGTAACAAGTAAACTTGCTTACCTCTGTGGTTAGTTATATACTAAGGAACTAGCTACATAATGAAAAATCTAAACATTTCTCTGCTTCTGAAGAATTCATACTTTTAAAGAACTTGTTATGCCATTAATAAGCGTTTTTAATTTTTAATTATATGTATATTGGATAATTTGAAACCTTTTTATTGCTAAATCATTAAATTCGGTGGGAAGGTCTGATTTTGTGAAATTTGGAAAATTTGAGAATAATTTAATTATTCATTAAATCGGCTAATTCAGAAGAACGTAACAATTCGTTAAATTCGTTTGGAAATCATTTTTTTTTTCAGCTTTTCTTATACACTGATAATTTTGAAAAAAAATTTCCGAAATAGGTGAATGATCACCCCTCCTACTGTTTTCCGTAAACCTTGCCTTTTACGATGCCGTTTCCTTTAGCCTGCACCTTTTAATCCCCTGCCTCAGAAATGATGCCATCTTATGCTGCTTTTTTTTCCTTTGTTGTCCTTTCCTCTTGAAGACATATATAAAGGGACTGAACTGAACGACATTCCAGCAGACAACAAGAGTTCAGGATCAGCGGCGTCCATTTCACTCACCGCAGCTGTTGCCTTTCTCTACTTCCTTGTCGTCCTCAATGGCTGTGAGTACTTGTTTCATTGCTTGTTTCGTCTCTCAGTTTTCTTATTTTGCTTTTCTAAGGAATGTTCAGGCTTTATTTTCTTCGATCAGGTTTTCGGTTAATGTACCTTTTTCATATTCACATGACCAGACTGGGTAAAACCTAATTTTTCCTTAAATATTGCAGACAATACCAGTTAATCCTAAGCCTTTCTTGAACAACTTGACTGGGAAATCTGTTATTGTAAAACTCAAGTGGGGTATGGAATACAGAGGTAAAGTTTCTTATTTTCTTCTAATTTTAGTTTTCTTGACATTCTTCAATTTTGTCTCTAATCTTTAGGTTTTGTTGTCCTTCAGGGTTTCTTGCTTCAGTGGATTCATACATGAACTTACAGGTGCCTCTTAAATTGCATACCTCTAGTTTAGTTATGTTTTGAATATTAATTTCGTATGCTCTCAAAAGGCTTTGACTGATTAGTCCTTTCTATGTGTGGGGGGGGGGGGGGGGTGGGTTTGCTTTTTTGTTTGTTTTTACACCCGCAAAGTCAGAAAGGCAAGCAAATAACTTGTAAAATTCCAAGTGGAACCTCATTGTGTTTTTGGATTCAGGCATTTGACTTGAATTACAGGATTATAAGTAATTCAACATAAATCTTACTTCAGAATTTGATATGGTTTTCATTCAATTTCGAAATCATTAACATTTAATAACCCCAACAATGGATTTTAATTAAGTAAAGTCACAAACACTCCAATATGTAGATCAAAACAAAAATTACTTACTTCTTAGTAATCCTTGGGAGAAGGGCATAACTTAGTCAATTACATTCTACTTCCTGTCCCCAGTGATGCTAATCCAAAATGGTGGCGAATCATAGGGTGTACTTGCAGCAGCAGGTTGTATTGCATAGCTGTTCATATGCAATGTTTGCTCAGACTTTTTTTAGATAAGATTTTATAATGACTAATATCGTCAGCTTAAGTGTTTTGCATGTTGATTCTTGTTTCTCATATTTGGTGAGGGTGCTCCTTTGACCTCTCTTATGGACTTTTGAAACTAGGTCTCAATGCTGCCTGGAGAGCAGGCCTTTTAAACATTTAAATTATCAAATTTGGCTTCTTTTTTATTTTTTATAAAATTAGCGTGGAATATCAGAGCAATGAAAAAACAGAATAACAAAAATGACATCATGTAGCATTTGGATTCAATAAAATTGACGAAGTTGAGGTGGGACTAACAAAAAACATCAGCCAGAAGGGAAAAAGGAGGGATTTTGTGGGATAAAAAATAGTATGATAACAATGGTAAGATAATGAGAAGGAAAAACTTAAATACATGGTTGAAAGTATGTAGAACCTTAAGAAAAAAGGTGTGTGAATATTGAAATTTCAGTTGTTCTGAAAGCCAAGCCGAGAGCTGATCGTAGCTAGACTGTTGTTTATTAACTTTGTGGAGTTTGTGTTGATTCAGCATTTTCCTTTTCGATGTGCTTTGTACCTAACCCTTTTCAATCAATGAAATTTGATTATAGCTTGCAAACACAGAGGAATATATTGATGGTCAACCCACTGGAAAGCTTGGAGAAATTTTGATAAGGTAACCTAAGCTATAAGAACTGTTATCGATCTTTGTTCGTTCTTATTACTTTTGAGATGATCTGTATCATTGTGTGTGAAGTTTGGTACTTTTCTTTGTATTTAATTAGATCCTGTGGCCCTGGAATTTGAGAACATGTTTGTATGTCAAAGTTATATTTTCTTCTACTTCGCTTCCTGTTGTCACCTAAATTAGTTGTAAAAGAGCTGTAGAAAAAGTAATAAAAGCAAACATTCTTCCTTTTACAATCGACATAAGAGCTAATACCATTAATATTACCATCTTTTATGCAATCTTTATTGTATAATATTTTTATAACTTTATATTTTGAATGTATCATGTGATTTTCATCAAAATTTTCTTCTAAGTTAGCTTATATTAATTTTTAACTCTCATTATAAACTATAAGTATTTATTTATCATTAATATTTTTGAGTGTTTATCTTAGAAAATGTATTTAATATTAATAAAATCTAATTTTTTATTTAATACTATTTTTTTTTTTAATAAATTATGACCCCCACTTGGCTAATTTGTTGACCTCTTCCCTGCCTGCTGAGTTGGACGGGTATCGGATTATGATATATCGTCTTGTGCACAATAGGCATGAATGGACTAAATTATATGAGATTTTTTTTAGCATGATTCATGTGTTCCGAGATACTATTTTATCAGACGTGGCCATACTGTTAAAATGTAGAATTATTTTATATTTGATTAAAGAAGTGTTATTTTACAGAATCAGTAGCAGGATATATAGTTGGACTAATGGCAGCAATATTAGCAGGATATTATGCTCGTACTTGATAAGGAGTATGCTATAGACGAAATTTAATGTGGAATTCCACCTATGGTTGCAGTTGCAATTTCTTTCTGGTAATTTTTTATGGTTGGAATTAAAGAGGCTGTTTTGTCTATTTCACTTGCAGATGCAACAATGTTTTATATCTCCGCGGTGTACCAGAGGATGAAGACATAGAAGATGCAGAAGAAGACTGAGAAATGGAATTGCTAGCTATTTCAGTTTTCAGCCATAGATAAACCTGCAGGTCTTGCTAAATCGTAATTTGAACTACAATCATCTTCGCACTAGAAATGTCCTAAATGTAGTTCAGTTCTGTCTGGTTTGTTTTAGCTTTGCATTTGAGATGATGGAAATGGGGTAAGGTTGATTGATTGTTCAAAACCGAATATAAACAAGTCAAGCTGAGCAATTGAATTGAAATGGTTTTATTCCTATCAATTGATTTTTTTTTTTTAAATCCAAGATAAAATCCTATCAATTGTTGATTATTGATATGGTGAAGAGCCAAACACTTTAAAATCAATAATCAAATAAATCTGTCTAAAATTAGTGCCAAAAATATGACCTTCATATATATAGCCAGAGAAACAAGAAATTCTCTTTTGCATTCTATGAATATCGATGAATATTCCAAGTCTCGCCGTCAACGATATCAATATACCAAGAAATAGATTGTAAAATCTCCGTTGACGATAGAAAAATGTTTTGCTTTGACATCCAAACCAAAGATTGAAAATATTACGTATATAGTTATGGATGGATATTTTTGTAATGGATTTTGAATTTTACCTGGAAATGGACAAAGAAGAACACACAAGTGATTTGAATTCTCACTTATGTAAAGCAAAGCAATTAGATTTGATTCTTACCTTTTGTTTGAGAAAATAAATTTTTGTTCTTTGAATTGAAATAATTGGGAATCATGTTCGCTGGTTGATTAAGATGTAGTTGTTATCTGAATGCACTTGAAATCTTATCCACATGGACTATTTTGGCTACTCGCAACCATAAGTAGATTCTTTAAATAATTTTTTTCTCTTAAGGGTCTATACAATATCCATCATTTTTTTTCTTTAGAAAAATCCATTAAGAGTTTTTAAGTAAATTATAGACAAAATAAGAGCTTATTACAATCGAAGTTAAAACATAAAAAATATTATTATAATCAATTTCTAATTTGAAAGAATTTACCTTTTAATGAAAATAAATTCAATAATAAGAAAATATAGTTATTAAATACAATTTAATTTTTTTGATTTTAAACTAACTTAGACTTTAAATAACAATAAAAATTGCAAAAAGAATCAATACAATGAAATGCAAACTAATTAGCAAAAGAAAATGTTAGCTTTTATTATATTAACAAGACTAAGTAATAGATAATACAATCATTCAATTATGACAGCAATTGGGGTTCTAACAATATAACCTTGACCCACCCATTTTAGATATCCTTGAGCATACGATTCATTCTTAGCTTTCTCATTTTTCTTGAATGTTACAGCATATGTAGCTTTCTGGTTTAACTTACTAAAAACAATCTTATTAGGGGACACTATCACATCTACACCATTTGGTTCAATAATTTCAAGGGAGTAAGCAGATTGAGGATGCCCAACATTTGTTACTGTTCTTGTATATTTCTGTGGACTAGACCCCAATTTGATTGAAAATGATGGATAATTTAGCTGAGCTTCAGGTATGCTTGTATTTTTGGAACACCTTATATTTTGCTGCACTATAAGTCTTACCTGCTTGTCTGAATAACCGAGACCACATAAATAAGCAATGTAATCTTCGGGCCCGATATCGTAAATAAGCCCTGGATTGCTTGCTTTTGATGCATCCACTTGACCTGCACCAATATCAAACAAAGTGGTTTGATGAAAATCTTCATCAGTAATAAGCTTTTCTCCAAGGTTATACAAACTAGCTGTGGTCATTATGGCTGATTTTATGGCTGCGGGTGACCAATCAGGGTGTGCCTTTCTTAGCAAAGCTGCAATTCCACTAAGGTGAGGACAAGACATTGAAGTTCCTGAGATCATGTTGAACCTGTTGCTAGTATGATCAACTGAATATGGCCAAGCAGCTAAAATTCTCTCGCCAGGGCCTAAGATGTCCGGTTTTAATATCCCAGGACTATTGATGCTCGGTCCTCGGGATGAAAAGTCAGTAAGTTGAGGAGCTTCTTGTAATCCATATATAGTTCCTTTAAACAAGATTGTAGCTGTAGGTGAAGATGTGGCATTTATGTAGTCTTTAATTTTTAATCCTGCAGTGCAATTAACATTTGATGCAGGGAGCACATGAGGATAAGGTTCAACATATTCATCACAAGGACTCATAACAATCATAGCAGCACCACCATTCTTTTTAACCTCTTCGCCTTCCGCAACTTGATCAAAACTTCCTTCGCACAACACTACCTTACCTTTGACATCGAAATTCTTCAGTGGTTCTATTGGACATGGGCCATTATAAACAAGTGGAAGTAATTTGTCACTAAAATTTTTAGGCTGATAAAGAGATTCCCCATTAAACTCCATATTATTTCCAAGTTTCACAATTGCTCTTATAGCTCTATCCACGCTCGTTGCCCCTACTGTTAGAATCCATGGCGCCTCGTTCGATAGAGTAGCATTATCTGGGCCATCATTTCCAGCTGAGCAGCTTACAAAGATTCCCTTTTTAACAGCACTATATGCAGAAATTGCAATCACGTCATCGTAGAAAGGAGGAGAGCCCACACCAGCAGACAATGAAATCACATCAACCCCATCCTCAACTGCAGCATCCATTGCAGCCAACAATTGACTATCACCGGCCGAATCGTCTGTGCCTGAAATTTTATACATTGCCAAGTGTGCTAAAGGGGCCATTCCAGTCGCGGTGCCATTTGCCTGACCAAAGTAGCTAGCACCATGGACAGGACTGCCAGCCGCTGTACTAGCAGTATGTGTCCCATGATGTCGCCTGTCAAGCATGTCATCACTATCAGCATCAAAATTTCTTGCACCAATCAGCTTGTTGTTACATGAGTATTTTCCTTTCAACTCGCATTTGCCTTTCCACTTCGCTGGTGGAGGAGGCATTCCTTCACCGCTAAACGAAGGGTGATCAGGTGTAATTCCACTGTCGATAACACCAATTATCACACCTTTCCCATAATTGGATTCCTGCCAAAGTCCTGAATTTTGATGGAGTCCCAAGAAGCTTGGTGTGTGGGTCGTATGGAAACTCACCCGTCTCTCGGGTCGGACTAAAAGTACCTCGTCCATCATTTCTATGGATTTTGCTTCCTCTGATGTAAGTTTTGCAGAAAACCCAGTAACTACATGGTGGTAGGAATGAACCAAACGCGGTGATTCTTGTAAGCTAAAGGCTTTAGCGGGTAAAAACGATTGATACCAGCTATTTAAGTCTCTAGGCTCTTCGGGATGAGCCAAGAGGACAATGTAGGTCTCCAAATTGCTTCCTTCTTTCAGAGTTTCATTATTGGTTGATGAGCTCAATTTTATCTCAGTAACTAGAAGCAATATGGGCAACAAGGCTAGAAAGGTTTTGTTTTTCATATTGGCTAAAAAACTAGAAAGAGTTGCTTCAAACTCCCTATACCAAGTGCTTGTTTATGTAGCACTCTTGAGTTACAGAGAAACAAACCTCAAAGTGACGCAAATTATACGTTAGGCAGTTGCGTTTGGTAAGT
>CATIWJ010088614.1:0-15272 GCA_949640765.1 Croton laevigatus | reverse complement strand
AAGTTTAATGTATGCTAAACTTGTAAGTTTCGGAGAGACACCAAGAAATTCAGTTTAATCGAGAAGATACCAGCCCACCATAAATTTTAGAAAGGCATATACTGTAAACGAAGCCAGAAAGCTAGGAGACCAGCGAATCGAAAAAATGGAAATTTTTATTCAGCATTGTAATTAATTGTAGATTTTATTTTAGTCAATTGTAATTAATGTTCAGTATACCATGTAGCATTAGCTGTGGTACACTTAGCTCGGCTAGAAAATAGTCGGATTAAGGGGTGTTACACTCCTCCAAAATTTCTCTGTACCCCAACTAAACAAAACCCATGAACATGAAATTTAACAATATAAGAGAGAGGAAGAGAAAAAAACCCAAAAAAAAAAAAAAAATAAAGAAGAGAAGAAAAGGAAAGATAAAGATTTGAAAATAGATAAAAATACCTTTAACATTGCTGGCCTGAGTGGCTTGTGAGACATCGACGAAGAGAAGAATCAGATTTAGAAGAAAAAGACGACTAAGAGTTGCAAAAGGAGAATAAGAGGAATCCATTACTGATACTGTTTTGCTCTTCGAAATTTTGAATTTGTGGGTTAAAGAGACGATGAATAGACGGGCTAAAAGGTAAAGCGATGTCATTTGGATTTAGCATGCATGTCAGCTTTGATCTCCCCGGCTTCCGTCCATTTAAAGCTCACTGGCCGTTTAAATGGTGGACAAGGGTGCGAAATTTGATTTTTTCAATATTTTAGGGACTGAAAAAAAAAACTAAATTTTTTAGGGACTAAAAGTTACAATCCAATATTCTTCAGCACTAAAATATCTAAAATATGTTATTGGCCGCGTTTATCCCCACACCGTTTTAAACTATCAGAGGTTACAAGCCACCACCTGATCTCCTTCTCCGTCCTTTCGTCGTCGGCGCTCTCTGATACTATTCTCTCAATACGTTGTCGATTGCATTGAGAAGTTCAGTGGAAAGTTCCGGTCGGGTTAGATTATTATTACTATTCTTATTAAACCCTAATTCTGCAGTAGACTTGAAGAATTTGCTGTTGGTCTCTTAATATGTTGCTGTCTGTTTTTAGCATTAGGAAGTTCAGTGGAAAGTTCAAGTCGGATTATTATTGTTTTTATAGCCTTAAAAAAAAAAAAACATTGACTTGAGTAGTAGAATTTGCAGGCTGTTTCTCTTTCCTTCACAAGCTGTCTCCCCTGGCACACTTTCTCTTTCTATTCACTACTACTCTGTATGGTGTTGTTTCTAATGTTCTGAAACGATATAGAATTATTGGATGTTGATTGGTATTTTCAATCATGAATTGAACTTTAGGGATTTGAGGTGTGGCAGCTGGAAAACATTTTTTACCCATTTTCTTACTGAAGGAAACATTTTGAAGTTTAGAAAACCCTTTTTTGGCCGAAACACTGCTAAAAATGATGTTTTTTTCCTTTGTTGTATTTATATATTTGCTTGCGAAGCTCAGTTTCTATTTTATGATTCTTTTGTTCAGTTAAGTTGACCCAAACAATAGTGAACTTGTGGAAATGGTTGTGGTTTGTATTTTTTTTTTGTGGGTGTTACTAACTGTTAATGCTATTATTAGTTATTATTTGGGTTTTTTGGTTGTGTTGGGTTCTGCTTGTATTTTAGTGATGTTGTATTCTCTCTTTCTGCAGTTGTAGATTTGATTTTGTTGATAGTTGAGGAGTTCTTTGACTGTTGAAAATGGATATTGATTCTGATTTTGACAAATTGAATATTAAGTCCGGGAACACTGATATTGATAAATCAAAGAATGCTGCGGATGGCGATTCATCTATGCTGTTGGATTCGGAGGTATGTTTGTTAGAAATGAGTTTCTATTCTGCGTTTTCATTGTGCCCAACTTTGTTCCCACTTGTTTGCTTTCGGTCATAATATTTTGTAGTAGTGTATTTTTATCTGGGTCCTTATAGACAAGAAATTGACTGTTTGAAATTGAATGGTTGATCACTTATAGGAACTTTCTGAATCAATGGACAAACTGAATGTATCATCTGGAGAAGCTGGATCTTCCTCAACAAACTTCAAAAGGAAACCAGTTATCATTATTGTTATAGGAATGGCAGGTACTGTACTGCTGTTATATATGAGATGAGTAGTTTAAATGTCTGAAAACCATGTTATGTATTGTGTAATGTCATTACTTCCCACTACCTTTTTTGTTCTTACCATTTTACTTTGGAAATGAAGTTTATTGTTAAATTAAGACAAATTTTGTGCAATTTTGCAGGAAGTGGTAAAACAACTTTGCTTCATAGATTGGTTTCCCACACACAAGCTTCGAATATTCGTGGTTATGTACTCAACCTTGATCCTGCTGTGATGACACTTCCATTTGGGGCAAACATTGATATAAGAGACACTGTTCGGTACAAGGAAGTCATGAAGCAGTTCAATCTTGGACCTAATGGTGGAATCCTGACATCCTTAAACTTGTTTGCTACAAAGTTTGATGAGGTGAAGCTTGCACTTTGGTCTTTGTCTAGAAATTATTTCTCTGCAAAGCGTATCTTTCTTTTTGCCTCCATTATAATCTACACAACTAGTTTGTTGCTTTCTTCTTTTTTCTCCTTTTCCCACTTGTATGTGGATTTCTTTTCTTTTCCTCACTTATCCGTGGAGTTCTCTTGGTTATGGAAAACTAGATAATATGCATTTACACATATAACTTGTGTCTTATTAGTTAGAGAAAATGAAATTTAGAAAATTGTTTGGTTGGCAGCTCAATGGTTTTGTGCATGCCTTTCAACTGTTGGATAATTTGTGCTAGAACATTTTCATTTTGCTATGTTTCTCTCATTGCATTATTGTACCATACAGCCTGGCAGTGTCATTTTATGTTCATGGATTGGATTATTTTTCCAATTTCAGGTTATTTCAGTCATTGAGAGGCGAGCAGACCAGCTTGATTATGTTCTAGTGGACACACCTGGTCAAATTGAGATATTCACTTGGTCTGCTTCTGGAGCTATTATTACAGAAGCTTTTGCATCAACATTTCCAACTGTAATCGCTTATGCAGTTGACACTCCTCGTTCTTCAAGTCCAGCTACTTTCATGAGCAACATGTTATATGCTTGTAGCATTCTCTACAAGACTCGGTTGCCTCTTGTGTTGGCATTCAACAAAACAGATGTGGCTCAACACCAGTTTGCTTTGGAGGTATGACTTATGTGTTTTCATTTATGCAACCCCTTCTTTCAAAACTGGTTGCCAACCTTTCATATTTAGGATGTCTGGCATTGCTTAAAAGTAGCTTTTAAGCATTTTATAACTTAAAATGCAGACATTTACCTTTTTTTTTTATAAAGCAAAAAGCTGCTTTTTTATAAGTGCTTTTCAAAACCCGAAAAAAAAAGGCAGTCAGTGCATGAAAGCATCTCCAATTTATGCGGGGTCCGGGGAAGAGCTGCACATCCAAAGGTGTAATGTAGGCAGCCTTACCCTGCATTTACTGTAAGAGGATGATTCCACGGTGACCTTTTGGTTACGCGGCGACAGCTTTACTGTTGCACCAAGGCACCTCTTCGCTTTTCAAAAGCCAAAAGGAGAAAAAGTCAAGCAATGCTAAAGACCTACTTAATTGTTTTATTTTGACGTATTGCTCTATGTAAGCGCCTTCTCGAACAAATTGAGCATAAAATCTGATTCAAGTATTTGAAATTGTTCAAGTGAGACACAAATTTTTCACATTTTCCTTGTTGCATTTTTAAATTCGCAGTACTTGTTGGTTGTTCTGCTAACATTAGAAGAATATGGGCTACAAATTTCTTGAAAATCAGAATTGGTTCAGTTGTTCAATTGAGGGTTTTCTTGGATTTGTTCAGTGGATGGAAGATTTTGAAGCCTTTCAAGCAGCTGCTAGCTCAGATCACTCATATTCATCCACTTTGACTCAAAGTCTTGCCCTTGTGCTCGATGAATTCTATAAAAATTTGAAGTCTGTGGGAGTCTCTGCTGTTTCTGGAGCTGGAATGGATGCTTTCTTTAAAGTTGTTGACGAGAGTGCTGAACAATACATGGAAACCTACAAGTACATTCCTTTATTACAACTTTTTTTGCCTCAATACTGTGTGTAGCTTTATTCAACATGTGAACCCTGATTGTTTCAGGGCGGACCTTGATAAGAGACGGGCAGAGAAGCAACGTTTGGAAGATGAGCGCCGGAAAGAAAACATGGAAAAATTGAGGAAAGATGTGGAGAAATCTGGGGGAGGAAAAGTGGTCTTGAGCACTGGTTTGAAGAACAAAGAAGACCAAATGATGGACAAGGAAGATGAAGATGAGGAAGCCAATGATTTTGAGCCGTTTAGTGATGACGAAGATTTTATAGATGAAGATGAAGATGAAGAAATTTCCAAGTTCTCTTTTTAATGAAACTGTTTCCAAAGCACAAATTTCACCAGGTAAAACTTCATATATTACCCAATTGATCCCTAGTTGCCGTTCGTCCGGGTGCATTAGTACAGGATTTCTGGTATCACATTGCTAAGCTTATGTTACTCTTCAGAATCTTTAACATTTGACAGGATATTTGTTTCTTTGGCAGCTGCTTTTTTCTGTCCTGTCTAAGTGAATATTGAATATATTTAAGTTCATATTTTGTGCATGTGTTCTGATTTTGATCCTTTATTTGTTTGCTAATTGGTCTAATTAGATCTCTAGTATTTTTGTACAAATGATACTCTCATTCTGTCATACATGTGACTGGATATTTTTTGAAGATATTGTTACCGCAACCGTCAAATATTTTAATTAATGGCCAATTAAAATCTTAATGAAGATTAATTAATGTTTTGGGTATTTTTTCAGAATGATCAATGTGTGGAATAATAATGTTAAGTGAAAGATTAATTAAGTCAATAGAAAAATTAATGTTAGGAGGTTTTTTTTCCAGAATGATCAATTTTAGGGATCTTATAATGTTATTAGTATTAATTTTTCATTTATTAAATCTCTAATGGGAGGTTTGAGCTATTCATCAATAATGGAAATGATTGTCTTAGAAATTTCTTGGTGTAGTGTTTTGGTTGAGTGTTATTATTGAAAATTAGAAATTGTAAGCAAGAAGTCTTTATAAAATGCTAAAGTTGTCCTTTTATTGACACATTATGCCATAGATAACTATTTTATGATTTTTTTTTTTTTGGAAAAATGTTATTTATGCATGGGAAATTATATTAAATGTCAAATTTTAAAACTTATTTTTAGTAAATACCGTATTTTTTTTGAAATATTATTGATAAGTATGCATTTTTTTTTTCATATATATAAGTTAATAGTAAAAATAGAAGTATGTGTATTTTTTTTATATATTATAATGGTACACATTTAGCTAATTTTTCAAATTTGTTAATATTTTGTTATAATAAAATTTCAGAAAATGATCTTTATTAATTAATATTTAAATAAACTTCTTCCAATTGCAGCAAATCAACAAAAATATTTAAATAATAAAATATAATTCTAAAAGGATTTGGAAAAAAGAATAAAAATTACAAAGAAGAAGAGAACTACCTTTTAATACTTAAGTGTAAAAAAAATGTTATTTACCTAAAAGGGCAATTTATAAACTTGGTTCTTATTTAGTTAAGCAAAATTTGAAAATCTACTATTTGCTTATATTTCTCCCAAAAAATTAAGTTTTTTTTTATATTAATAAAATAGAGTAATTACGAACAAATTTCACAATACCAAAAAGAAGTTAATACAATATTATTTCAGCCGTTTGCCTAATTTAGTAGTAGGGGTGGTAAAAGCTGATCCGACCTGCTAATTCGACACGAACGTAACCTGAAATTAGCAGGTTAAGGTTCAAAATTTCGACCTGTTTAGTTAAATGGGTGGACACTAATTCGATCTGAAATTTAAACAGATCAGGTTAGGGTTGGAGTTTTTTTAACCCGAACATGCTAGATACGAACATGACCCGATCTGTTTGCCACCCCTATTTAGTAGTATGTTTTTTTTTTAAATTTATTCTTTTATGTGAATTGGTTGTAAATATCAATTTTTCTTTTAAAATCCATAACAGTAGATAGTACATTGTTTTGAAAATCTAGAAAAAATTAAAAATATTCCTTTAAATGAATTAAAAAATGTTAGTATCTGCGCCATAAACTATTTATTTGGACTTATATGATGTTTTTATCATCATTATTATTTATTTATTATTTATTTTTGATTAAACCATAAATTGAATTTTAGTTTGATTTAATGTTAAGGATTTGGTTAATTTGGGTTTTGGATTAACTGTCAGACTACATTTTGGTTTGAATCAATTTTTAGCATAAATTGATTCAATTATTTTATCTTTCAAACATGACGAAAGAGAATTTATAAATTAATTTCACAAAATTTCGTTAGCGTTATAACAAACTAAGTTTCATTATAGAGTACAAATGTATGTATGTAAGTATGTATATAATTACAAACAATAAAAACAAATTGTAGTCTGACATTGGCTGAATCATGTCACAAGTTAGCGCATCAGAAGCTATTGCTCCAGTTACACAAAATAAACCCATCTTCCTTCTAAATTGGAATTCAAATAAAACCTGCTAGATCATATCATATTTTAAACATCAATACACAGAATTTCGTCAACCGATGTGGATGACATAGGTGAAATCCAAAAATTGTTTCAACGGCCTCCTGGAGTTCTATTCCATGATAAATAGGTAGGATCCCCGAGCCTCCTGAAAATGACGACAATAAAAAGAGTCAAAATTTTGATGTATATTAACCGACGTCCACAATGATCCCATTCCCAAATACTTGATGATACATTGATCCAAGAGGAAAAAAAATAAAATGCAATATCAATAAGACTTGCCATTTATTCCTATGCTACATGATAATTTCTCGGCATTCTAACTTTGCTGGATGCAGAAAGAACTCAAACAAAGAAAGCTACTTCAAATATACCACGTACGAAACTGTTCTACAACAAACAATTCATAACCCAGCTTGGACAATGTACTATGAAATAAATTGATTGGAAATGTGGTTAAACGATAGCAGAGAGTGCAGTTTTATACGTGTCTATAAACCAAATATATTATACGAATAAATTATGCAAATTCCAACAAATTCTAAACAGGATTTATTTTAGGAATGGAGCATCATCCTAATTACAGGACCCCACATCCCCCGCGCGCGGGGGGGGGGGGGGGGGGAACCAAAGGAAGCGGAGTTGCCTGAGGCCCCCACTTCTTTCCTAGGTGTGCATCGTAGTGCACCTCAGCTATGTTTTAAACTCTGGCTACAAAGAAAAAAAGAATATTACAATAACAATAGGAAAGGAAGACTGGAGCTCCCTTGCAGGACCCTCCTTCAAGCTTTAACATAGTAGACCACAATGGCCTCCTCATGCGACGGTTCATAAGTGTGAGAACTTGATGGTCGAGGGAGCCAAGAGGGGTCGAGGAAGATGTAAGACTGTTTGGAAGGAGGTAATGGCAAGAGATTTACGAATTTTAGATATCGATGCGGATTTGGTTCATCAAGACTTAAATGGAGACGTAAAATCCGTGTCGGTAGGATGGATGCAGCGGTAGCGTGTGACATGAGTCCTATGTGATGAGAAAATCAAGGTGAAAGGTAAATTTTATAGGTAGTTGCAAGACCAACAAAGCTATGCTATACCGGAGTGAATTTTAGCCACCAACATGATAGCATATTCATAAGATTAATGTAGCAGAATGCACATAATGAGATGGATGCATGGTCATACATGGTTTTGCGAGAATAGGAATGAGCATATTAGACAAAAAAAAAAAAAAAAATTTCATGCAGCGGAAGTTCGTAATAAGGTAAAAGAAGGAAGACTTAGATGGCATGAACATATCTTCCGTAGGCCTCTGCATGCACCGGTTTGCAAATGTAATACGTTAGTGGTAGGAGGAACCCAAAAGAGGATTTAGTTGATGAGGATTTAGTTAGGGATAAACCAGAATGAAGACATAGGATCCAAGCCATGGAGCTTGCATAGTTTTATTGTTATTTATTTACTTGTGTATTTTATATTTCATTGGATATCCGCTAGAGGATCCGTTCAGTCAATCCCAATTTATTTGGGACTAGGACTTGTTTTATAGTTATTTTAAGGTTATCACACGAAGAGTTGAATCCAATTTTATGGTTGCCTATAAGTTGAATTTATAATTAAAGTTAGATGATAAAAGTTTAATTTCATTTATCATTGACTGAATTGACTGTTAATAAGAAGTCACTAATACAAAATGTAGACAATTTTGTTTTTATTTATATTAAGCGTGGCTAAAAATGAAGACTTACTACATCAAGAACAAACTAAATTAATTACACCACGAAAGTTTCTACAAGTCAACAAACAAATTTCTAGTAAGTAAAATGTATATTTTTTTGTATCATAATTTTTTGCAAATAGTTATTTGTGAATTGTGAGAAGACAATTAGCATCGAGTAATTTTATGATTACACAGGTAAATATGAGTTTTTGTGTTATTTTATGATAATGATTTTTAATAATTGTTTAGGTATTTCATTTTTGTTTACCTTATTTAGTTTTGCGCTCGATCTTGCTCAGGCACATGCTTGTACCTTGCCCTTCTAAGTACTACAACCTATATAGACTTGCATAACCAGTCACCAGGCGGCCTGTTCTGGTTTCCTTAATCCCTTATATTATGATTTGCATTGTTGTTATAGCAGGATCAAAAGATAGTGATCAAAAGATAGCAGCAGACCAACTATTATACTTTTCCAACATAACAAACACATGCATGCACAAGGATCCTCACAAAAAATGGATGTTCTCAGATAGAAGGTACTTCCTAGATTCTAAAGAAACTCTAATTTAAGACTCAAAATTATAAATAATATCGCAAAGAATCTTACCTGGGTTTCACAAGATATACAACAGTGAAACACATTGCCAAGAAGAAGCAGAGGCCCCCAATGGTTAGATAAGCAATGCCAAGAAAGTCATTCTTTCCACCAAGCCAGCTTGTTGTTGACAGCACAAGTTTTTTCTTGCCATCGAAACTGTATGTATTATAGAGGTTTTCCAATGTCACATGTATCACATCATTGCGTTGTAGATCTTGCTCTATCCTCCCATACAACTTCCGGAAAGTTGGCAGAGCTGCAGTCCGCATCCAAACAATGAGATCCTCCTGTTCACTCAACTGTTGCAAAAGGCAAGATAAAAGCAGGTCAGACACAAAAGTTCAAACAAAAATGACTTGCTACATCAATGTGGTTACTTATGGCAAGAGTATAAAAGAGAATTCCAGGGAAAAACAAATTTTAAAGAAGCTGAAGATAAAGAAAAGTAGATAAGTCAGAATTGCATGGTTTAAACCTCTCGAATTTTTCCTTTCTTTTTCTTTTTCTCTCAGAGAACATTCAGGCATTATGGGAATATCAGTTCCCATTGATATTCTTTTAATAACATCAAGAATTCTCATAAAACTACTATTGTGCAATTGTTTAAATTGATTTCAAATTCAATAGCTAACTAAAATAAACTAAACACCCACAAACAGCTTGCATTATGATGTTACCATATATTCATTATAAAATCACATAAAAAATCATGCAACGTAATCACAGTTACACTGCATTACAGAGTACCAAATGTTACCAAAATTCATGATGAAAAATAAGAAAATTACAAACAAACAATGAAGTTATTATGAACACAATGCATGTTTGACAGGGTGTACAGATATGAACATAATAAATCAGTGTAGTTACATTGCATTACCCACATAATACAATATTTACAATATGCACAGATCAAAGCTAGCAGCAGTCATGTACTTACTCGTATTGACTCATCCAGACTTTTACCGCCTTTGAGAACTCCTTGCTGAAAGTTCTTAGGAAAGACGTTGTCGCCAAATTTGTGGTCCCGGTCACTCTTCCAGGAGATGCCCTTCTTATTCACCTGCAGCTGCTGATTCTTGCGAGAGAAGCTATAGGTGTCATTAAACAAACTCCATGCTATTAGACCACAAGGTACAATTGCACTCCCATTCCCATTCACTTTATCTTCAGGTTCACAGCTACTGGTTTCATATTCAGCACTTTGTTTTCTCAATTGTTCATCGCTTCGGCTCTTCACGTACCTGAATTGTGAAACCATCGTTACAATAATATCAAATAACCAATAAAAAGAAAAATTCAACCATTTATGCCTATTACCATTTTGATAGATCAATAAAATTCATATAATGAAAAATCAGTATGTCAATGCAACGTATTGAACACACTGCATTTTTATACTTATAATATTATTCTTTCTTTCTAAGAAAACAATTATTAGGAAATAGTCACATTATCTATAATGTCTTTAATTGTAATATTATATATTCTGCTCAGAAAAGAAAAGTAATGGAAAACAGTATTCACAAGCTGCAGCAACATTTAACAGAAACTAAGCAGCCACCAATCTAATTTTCTTGACCAGGAAAAAGTTGCAACATGAAAAATCACCCTAGGTGGCATTCTCTAAGTGCTTGAAGAAAAAATACTGATTCCAGTACATCTCCAACCATGTCAACCATTCTAAGGTCACTACTACCATATGTCGCATCCACATAATTACTGGTGTGTATGGTCACAATCATGACAGGATTGCAATGAACACTAACCCTTAGTTTTAAAAAGCGCAAGGCGCACCGAGGCGCAAAGGGCCCTGGAGCCTAGGCGCAAGGCGCAAGGCGAAGGCGCGCGCCTTTTGTAGGCGAGGCGCATCTTTTTTGCCCAAACCTTTATAAATCAAATTTAGAGCATATATTGCACTCAAACTAACAAAATAATAATATTATTAATGCATAAATGTTAAGGAGGCATAGTTCAAACTATATTATTGCTAAAACACAGCTAAAACATGCTAAAAATAAGAGAGAGGATTACTATTTTTTTTACATTTTCATGAAATTAGTATTTTTTTTAATCAAGTCATAATTTTGATATTAGTGTATTATCCATTTTCATGTCAATCAC
The DNA here is from genome assembly GCA_949640765.1 of Croton laevigatus. NCBI lineage: Eukaryota > Viridiplantae > Streptophyta > Magnoliopsida > Malpighiales > Euphorbiaceae > Croton > Croton laevigatus. The sequence continues at coordinate 4,236 of CATIWJ010088614.1, read as the reverse complement.
TAAAATTAGGTGTACTGTTTAGGGTTTCGGTTTTGGCTCCATTTCCCTCAATCAAATTAAAATTAAATTAATGACGGTTTGTTTAAATAAAATTGGGAGTTTTTTTAAAGAAAATTGGGAAGTTGAAAAAATAGAATTATCAAATCCCTTGGTTACCCTAAAAAAGAAAAATAGGACAAAAACTGTGAAGTCAAGAGGGGGCCGCAATTAATTTGGTACGCTCCTTCAAATTTAAAGAAATATGAGCCACGCGTCACTCCCTCTTCCAAACCTACAATTGACTCTCCTCTTCGCTCAAGCTTTGCATCTTTAATCATGGCGGCGGCTATCTCTGCGACCACCACATCCCTAAATCCTCCGCTCCTCCGTCTTTTGCTTCTAGATCTTCAATCTTCATTTCCAGATTCAAAAGAAATGGAGGAGAATAAGAAACTGAAAAAGAGAGAGAGAGAGAGATGAACTGAAAAAAAAAAAAGAGAAATACCTAGTAAGCTCCGGCGTCTTCAACCTCTGGTGAGCTCCGGCAAGCTGGCTGTGGCTCTCGGCAGATGGAAGAAGCTAGGGTTTGTGGCAATCGGCGAGAATGAAGATGGAGTACGATGTTTGCTTTCTTTCTTTTACTTTTTTTGCCCTTTTTTTCCTTTTTCCCTTTTTACCGCAGAACTTAGGGCTAAAGTTTGCGCCTCACACCCAAAAGCCCGCGCCTCGGTCGCCTTGCGCCTAGGGAAAAAAGCTCCGAAGCGCGCGCTTCCGGAAATCGCTTCGCTTCAGAAGAGAAAAGCCCAAACCTTTGCGCCTCAGGTCGCCTCGCGCCTAGGCGCGCCTGAGGCGCGCTTTTTAAAACTAAGCACTAACCTAGCTGATATATGAACTTTTACAGGTTTTTTTGGAAACTTTATTATCAAATGAATAAATGATAATGTTTCATTACGCACCTACGATGATTCTGGTAAAAGTTGTCAAGCTGGTAGTACACATAAATAGGTTGCTTCATATGCTTTGTAACCTATCAGGAGAGAGAAATTAAAATTAAAATTAAGATAGTTTATCAATGGAATGAATAACCAGATATCATGATTGCAAATATTTATATAATTGCTACATGATACAACCTAATCCAGTATTCAAGATCAATAACCAACTAGTATTGTAACAAAATTAATGCCAACAATAATAATAATATTGGCAACACAACAGTCATTAATAGTAATCATAGCAGTAATAGGATGAGGCATAGGAACCTTACCGTTAATGTTCTGTTGCAGGTTTTATTAGCAGAACTTTGAATGTATGCAACCTTATTGTTTCTATTTTCCACAGGAATACAATCAGTGTCATACCGGTCAATGATTTCAACAACCTAACATCAAAAAGGTTTTAACAACTTAATCAGTGATCAAGCACAAAAGGAAACAGTAAAACAAATGAAATTTAGTTAGCTTGAACTGAAGCTTACATCTCGGGAAGCAAATAAGGAAGCAATTCCAATGGGAATGAAGACGATGCTAACAAGCATGAAAGCAGAAATCACCTGTACAGAGCAAAAAAAAGTTCAATCACTTCCTATCATGTTGATTTGATAAAAAATGTGGTACTGGAATACAGAACAGAACACAAAAAGATTACCCATCTCGGTGTGAGAATCGGCTTACAAGCTGGCAGTTCTTGTTGGGTAAATTTTGAATCTGAAAAGAGAGAAAACAAGTGAGTTAAAAATTTGGAAAAGAAAATCAGAGAATTATCAACATGTTGCACCACTCCAACAACATGGAAGAGAAATTATGTTTTTCTTCTTTGGTTGCATTCTATATCAGTACTTGCATTGTGACCAAAATAATAGTATTAACATGTAAATAAGGGAAAAAGTTTCCATAGTAAAGGAAATAATGATAAAAGAATACCCCAATTAGAAGCTACACATCCATTGTGTTAAATTCTATAAAATCCCAAATTTTGGGGTACTCTTCAACTTCAAAGTGTATTTACTTTGAAAAGCTTATTATAATGTGAAATCTAGCAAATTTGTTCTTTTTTTTTTTTCCCAATTTAGGGTTTATTTGACCGAATAGGGATTTGTATCAATAGTGTAATAAGAATCCAAATTCACATCCATCTGAAATAGACCCTGTATACTTGCAACATCCAGATTTCAACAGGTCAGAATTCCGTTCCAAGCTTAGAGTTTGCAACAGAAAATTCAGAATTATCAGAAAGCATAATTTTGCTGTTGAATACACAACTAGTTTAAGCTCAACCCAAACCGATCCGGTTCATTAATAACTAAGTTCTATACCTCATCTACAATAATGGAAGCAGCAAGTATATCCTAACAACTGTATCTGTAACTAAATTAACAACAAGATCAAGCAACACAAATAAGCAATTATATTCCTACATAACCGCAAAAATAAAAACTCACAAACCTAACCCCAAACAAACCAACTAAAAATAGAAAATCAAAGCAAGCAAAATTATAGGAATTAAAAAAAAAAGTTAAATAAGAAGAGAAAATTACATTTAGGTCGCTTAGAGTTTCTTCTAGGAGCAGCGGAATCAGCCGATCCGTTAGGTGCTGCACTAGACGACGGCGTATTGTTACTCATCGGACGAACAGAGAGAGAGGATTAGGTTGCTGTTGTGTATAGCGATTAGAAGATAACAGAGGAGAAATTCAATCGGAAGGATTAAGGAATGAAGACGGCGATGATCACAAGAAGAAGGTGTTTAAATGTTGACTTTTGAAAGAGAATGAAATGCCGCAGCCGGCCAGCAGTGTAGCTTCCTCTCTTTCTAGAAACTAGCAGTAATAAAGGAATTATTAATACTGGGAATCTGAATTTTCTTATATACGGGAAAAAATATCCGGTCAAAGGTGCCCTTCAATTTATGCCAAACTCGCTTTCCGATTTGGACTTGGACCCGGTTCAATAATAATAGTAGTATTATTTTTCAAATTTTGAAAACGTGTTTTATTATTTTATATATTTTTTTAAATTTTCCTTTTTTTTTTCTTTCAAAGCATCTCTATAGTATCTAGAGGCGTATAAAGGTAAGACCTTTGAAAATAAGATATTAGAATAATCAACAACAAACCCAGAAATTTAAATGCAATTTTGATCATGTACACATCTAAATAAGCAAGAAATGGAACAAGGTGTTCTTGCAGAAAAGCTATAACCTTTAGGGTTACATTTAGGTGTTAGGGTTCTTACCAGATTAATGTATTATACTTTTCATGATCAGTTGTTTTAATATTAATATATCACGCTACTCTAAGCTTAGATATAATTGTGGAATTGAATGGGTTTGAGTTATATAATAGATCAAGGTTATCAAATTCATGAGTCTACTTTAAATAAAATTAATTTTGGAATCGTAAATCGATAAAATCGTAATTGAATCATAAGATTTTACTTGAAATAAAAATTTAGTACATTTTATAAATAAAATATATCAAACATATTAATTAAAATATAAGTAATAAAGAAATAGCTAATTTAATAAAGTCATAAAAAAAAATAAAGTCATAACAACTTATAAGATTAAACATATCTTTTGAAAAAAAATGTATAAAATTAAACAGTTCCTAAACAAGATCAGTGTCATCCTCATCGACATCAATTGGCACATCACCAATATCTAAACCACCACCACCATCATCTTTATATTAAAGTTTTCCAATTTATCATCCCTAACTTCTTCATCTTGATTCTCCAAATTCTCTATATCATTGCCATCATCTTTAATTCCATTTCCTTCTCCTTTTTCTATAATCCACTCATCATCAGAGGCAATATCAAGCTTTTCATATTCACCATCATTGACTTCACTTGGAACGACATTTTATTTAACTTTCTTCTCTAACTTTTATTTATACATTACAAACACTAAATCGTTCTTTTTTTTTTTTGGTGTATTTAATTTCTTCTTTTGGTATGGACCTATATAAAATGAAATAACTATTGAATATTGCTAATTAAATTATAAATAAGATAAAATAAGGGAGTTGTTATTTTCAGAGCAATTTTTGTTAATGCCAGAGCAAACAATGAAAAAATAAAAAATTAATTATTCTGGCATTAACAAATATTGCTTTGAAAATAACATTTCCCTAAAAAAATTATATTATATTCTTACATAATACGCTAACTTTTCCTTTAACCCTTAATTTATTGATTCAAATTTAAATATAGTTGATTTAGAGTAAATTAACATGATTAAAATCTAGTTAATCTC
>CATIWJ010088598.1:0-17529 GCA_949640765.1 Croton laevigatus | reverse complement strand
CTAAAATTGAAATTTATTACGCTGTTATAATTGCTTTAGAAGTCGAAGTCCTTTGTAGTCCCATTATTCAGCCTGCTAACATATTTATTTATTTTAGATATAAATTTGTATCATAAGTATTGAAGCTGTTGTGCATTTCATTTAAATTTGTATACAATAAATTGATCAATACTGTGTACAGTAGTAGTTGATCAATATTTAAACACATTTCTATACATATATTGTATATATTTTGTATCTTTTAAACATATTTTTTTTACCTATTTTGGCTTCTTGTGTTATAAACGATAACTTTAGGTAGGAGTGAAGAGTAACTGCTTACTGTTGAAACTTAATTGTTTACTAAGTTTCAATAATTGTATCATGCATAAATTGAATTCATTTTTGGTGCTAAAATTGAATGTATATATTGATAGACTATTTTACACATATTGATTGACCATTGAACAAATTTGTATCTATTTTGAATATTGTTTGCACCTTTTTTTGCAGTCTGTGTATAGGCTTGGAGTTTTAACAAAAGAAGAGCTGATTTGGTGCATGAAATAATATATTTTTTATAATTGCAATTGTAATTTGAATATGAACAATTTTTGTATAATTATTGAACAGTTTGTGTACAAAATTTTTTTTATTTGATTTTGTTGAAATTTTTTTTATATTTTTATATTCATTTTCTGTATTTTTTTATATTAATTTTATTGATTTTCTATTAAACAATTTTTGTACAACTGCTATATAGTTTCTTTACAAAATTTTCTTTTATTTATTTTATATTTGTTGTACAATTTTTGTATAATTTTTATACAAAACTAATATTTTATATGGTTATTTTAGTTATTTTTGGAGTGGACTATTTTCGTCAATGAAAATGTTATCCAAACTACTTTTTTCAATTGAAAACTTGTCTGGGCTATTTTGTCAATATTATATTTTTAGACTTTTTTTTTTTGGCCACATTCGCAATTCATTTTTGCAACCTATACAAAAATTTTCATATAAAATTTTCGTTTTCAAAAGGAGTGTAAATATTTACTTATTGGAAAAACAAAATTATACGTTTTGTTGAAAGTTATTATTCATCCTTGTATTTTGTGATAATAATTATTTTGTCCTTGTATTTTGTATCTGTTAAATCATTTAGTTCTTCAGTTAAAAATGGCACTTAAGTAGATTTGAAATAGCAATATTATCTCTAAAAAGCTTAAAAACACTTAACACAAATTTTAGGGAAAAAAATCATTTAGTTCTTGCATTTTGTTTGAAAGTAATTATTTCCTCCTTGTATTTTGTGATAATAGTTATTTAGTGCTTGCGTTTTGTATCGTTAAACAAAATATTATGAGAATCTTTGAGAGAAGGACTAAATGATTTAATGGACAAAAAATGCAGGGACTAGATAACTATTATCGCAAAATACAGATACGAAACAATTACTTTCAATAAAATTTCAATAAAACGCAGAGACTAATTAATTTTTTTCCCTTCTTGTAGAAAATGTTAAAACATAAAAAATATTTATCATTAGCTTACAATATATTTATCTTAGTTTATGATGAATTCATAATTAATTGATTATAAATGACAAAAAATTGACAATTATTTGTTAAATAATTTTAAACCGTTGAACAATTTTATATGAATCTCTTTAATTTTAAATTTTTAGGCCAATGAAAGAAGACAATATGACAAACATTTGAAATATCCTATCGATCTTTTTCAGACGATCTTGGATCGTAATTCTGAATTTCAGAACCATAAGAATAATAAAATATCCCTTATTCATATCTCTCATAGGTACAAATGCAGAAAATATCAACAACTGCGTCTTATGAAAGGAAAAACAAAGACGAAAATAAAAATCTACACTCGTCCATTTGGAAGTTTGTATAATAGATATTTTATCTTTGCTATTTCTATGAACGATTTGTAGGGTTATAATTTATTTGCTCAATACAAATACAAATACCTTATCTTCTCAACTTGTCAAATTTCTTTTTCTGAAAAAAACTGAGAATATTTCAAATTTGCAAACAGAACCAAGTTAATTAAACTGAGAATCTATGGCTTCCACCTCAACATCATCAATATCTCTGCACAGGAATAATCCAAGAAAAAGTTTTCAATCTTCATCCTCAACACCAATCAGAAGTAATCTGAAATTTTCATTTTCAAACCCTTCAAGTAAAATTACACGGATAAAATCTTCGAGTACAGCAAAATACAATGAGGTGGTTGATGAAGAAATGGATAAGATTAGAAGGCTTCAAAACGGGTCTGATGTTCGTGGTGTGGCGTTGGAAGGTGAAAAAGGTAGGACAGTGGATCTTACTCCTCCAGCCGTAGAAGCTATTGCAGAAAGTTTTGGGGAGTGGGTTATCAAAGGCTTGGAAAATGAAAAACGACGTGTGGTTGAAGATGTTAGAATTTCACTTGGGAAAGACCCTAGAGTATCAGCAGCTTCTTTAAGCGTTGCCGTTTTTGCTGGCCTTTCTCGTGCTGGATGTATGGCGTTTGATATGGGACTTGCTACTACTCCTGCTTGTTTCATGAGTACATTGCTTCTTCCATTTGCCTATGACGCTTCTATAATGGTATGATTGTCAAAGTTCATGTGCCCATGCATACACCTGAGCTAATAAGTGAATGAATTATGGTTTCATATTGCATAAATTCAATTTACTTGTTCTATGACCACACCTCATTCAATTATAAGGCATTTGATTTGCAGATGACAGCTTCGCATCTACCTTACACTCGAAATGGTCTTAAATTTTTCACAAAAAGAGGAGGGCTGACCTCGACGGAGGTAGAGGAGATATGCGACAAAGCAGCACGTAAATATGCGAATAGGCTAGCAAAAGTGTCCACATTGCTTAATACACCACCAACAAGAGTTGATTTCATGAGCACTTATGCCAAGCATCTACGAGAAATTATCAAGGAGAGAGTTAACCATCCATTGCACTATGATACTCCTCTTAAAGGATTTCAGGTTCATATTTATTTAACAATTGCATTATCCTTCCTTTTTATCTCCTAGATAGGAATTTTGGAAGCTACTTGCAAAATATGTGGTGCTTGTTAAGTTGCTTAATTCCCATATTGTCTTATGTGTACATTTGCATTTCATTAAATTAATTCCAACATAGACCACAGAAATATAAAAAAAAAGAAGTAATTTTCACGTACAAATTTTCAAAAAATAATTATCATAAATATTATTCTTTTTGTTTAAATTGTTAAATTAGCACTATAAGAGTTGAATATTTAATTCTAATATTTGGTGCAGATTTGTTTTTAATTGAAATGATTGTTGAACTGATAACTATTTTGTAACCCAACAATTAATCTAACTAAAGTATATACTACCTTTATTTTTAAAATAATGAGATTTTAGGGTAAAATTTTGTTTCTAAATAATTGAGACTTTTAGTACTTTTTGTTGAATGAGGACAATTACGCTCATTGTCTTATAGTGGATATAATTTATCTTTAGTGTATGTGATGTGAAATAAGAATGAATAGTAACAGTCTCAATTAATAAAGAACGGAGATAGTAGTTTACTTTGCACAAAAATATGATTTGTGAATTAATTTGCAGATAATTGTAAATGCTGGAAATGGATCAGGAGGTTTCTTCACATGGGATGTCCTAGACAAACTTGGAGCAGACACTTTTGGTTCCCTCCATTTAAAACCAGATGGAATGTTCCCTAACCACATTCCCAATCCTGAGGACAAAACTGCTATGGCCCTTACTAAAGCTGCCGTTTTGGAAAACTCAGCCGATCTCGGTATTGTTTTCGACACTGATGTCGACCGCAGCGGCGTTGTTGATAACAAAGGCAACCCTATAAATGGCGACAAGCTCATCGCACTTATGTCTGCTATTTTACTAAAAGAACATCCTGGTACTACTGTAGTTACTGATGCTCGAACCAGCATGGCACTTTCGAAATTTATTACTGATAGAGGAGGGCAACATTGTTTGTACCGTGTTGGTTATAGAAATGTGATTGATAAAGGTGTGCAGCTTAATAAAGATGGTATTGAAACGCATCTCATGATGGAAACTTCAGGACATGGTGCTCTTAAAGAGAACTATTTTTTGGATGATGGTAAGTAAATTTCCATCTTATTATTCTTGAATTGGTTTATTTCCATAATCATTTAGGAAGAAATATGAAAGGAATTGTATTTGATACATTTCAAAATATAAATGGGTCAACGGATATAATGCAATGTACTTATAATTGTACAAGGAATAAAAGAAAGGTTCTTGCATATAGACTGAGCTAGACTAACAAAACAAATGATTAGGGCATTTGTATTTTTTCATCAAATATAAAATACAAAATATTAGTATTAAATACTTAGAAATATCGTTATGGTTAATATTATTGAGAAATTGTATTACAAGTTTAAAGAAAAAAATTGAAATTTTCTTGTTTCTGTTGCAGGAGCTTACATGGTGGTGAAAATCATAATTGAAATGGTACGAATGAAATTAGGGGGATCAGAGAAAGGAATAGGTAGTCTGATTGAAGATCTAGAAGAACCATTAGAAGCAGTAGAGCTAAGAATGGATGTAATTTCTGAGCCAAGACATGCCAAGGCAAGAGCAGTTGAAGCTATAGAGAAATTCCGAAGCTATATTGAGGTACACAAAAAGAACATCCATTTATTGCTGATATAGAAATGTAGCTTCTTTCTTCAGTGGATTGTAATTGTCAAAACACATAATTTGTATATAGGAAGGAAAACTGGAGGGATGGGAATTGGACTCCTGTGGAGACTGTTGGGTGAGCGATGGCTGCCTTGTTGACTCAAACGACACTCCAGCTGCAGTTGATGCTTTTATGTACAGGTACATTTCTACTTCCTAAGTAGAATACAACCTGTCCTTTTTTTTTTTTGGGAAGGGTAATGATAGTGGGTGCTACTCGCCAAAATCATGCCTTTTTTAATTTTTTAAAATAAGGTGTACATTTGTCTCTCATTAGTTTTGATATTAATCCGAGTAGGTTGCAGTTTGTAGAATTTAATTCTGTATTATAAATTTCGCACGACTGTAAATTCAACGGTTCTAATTATTTTATATGAAATTTATAATACATAGTTAAATTCTGTAAACTATGAATCATTGAAATTGATTTTAGAATCGAATAGATATAGTCACCTCATTTAAAAAAAAAAAAAATTTAAAAAAGAGAATTTTGTGCTACTTGTGCCCAAAAACTTTTCCCTTTTGGGAACCAAAAATTATATTAGATGGCACAAATTTTTATTTTTGTTTAAGTAAATAACATTTCATGTTTTAATTAGGTTAATTACACTGTTTTCCCTCTTTTATAGATATGTTCTTAATTAAATTAATAATATTATTTTTTTAAAAAATTTAAAAATAACATTTAAAAAAATTAAAAAAAATATGTATATAAAATTGTCAGAAAATAAGAGAATCTAAATTTATATATCTGAGTATACAAATACCGAAAATAAAAGAAAATAAATTTATATACTGATGTTTGGGAAAAAAAAAAAAGAAGTAATTTTATGCACTTAGATATATAAATTTATATTCTTTTTTTTATATGTTATTTTCCTTCCCATTTGGAGGAAAGTATTTTGGATTATTTTCCTCTCTTTGCTTATTTTTCATCCCTTCCAAACATAGGATTTTTAATTTTCTAAGCCAAAATACTTCTTTATTTTCCTTCTATTCCAAACACTACCAAAAGGTCCAATAACAACATACCCATCAAGAATCACTTGATCCATAACCCATCAAGGAAAGCCCAAATTACTAAAACCTTGATGTTGGAACCAATTTTGAATATAACACTGATAAAAGCTAAAAATGACAAGTCGTGGAACTGGGAATATTGTGCATTTGCATAAAATAGTGTGTCGTTTTCTCATTAAAAGTTAAAAATTAATTGTTGCAAAAACACAGGGCAAAGGTATCAGATAAAGAAAATGGAGAATACGGATGGGTACATCTGAGGCAAAGCATTCACAACCCAAATATTGCAATAAACATGCAATCAATGGTGGCTGGAGGATGCCATTCTATGGCCAAAATTCTTAAGGACAAGTATGTCGTTTTGCATTTACAACATATATATAATTTATTTAATTTATAGGATTTGTCTCACTTTATTTTCTTTGTTCAATCTTATTCTCAGGTTTCTTCTAGGAAGTGGAGTGAACCAGTTCCTAGATATTTCTCAAATTGACAAGTATGCCAAAACTGGACTTACCAAATAATAAGATCAAGCTGTAAAATATATACATTGATACATTAATAAAACACCCTTACTTAAGCGCGCATATATATATATATTTTTTTTTCCGATAAAAGTTACACATATCAATTGGTGTAGAAAGGATCGAGGAATTAAATAATTTTAAGGCATTGATAACAGGTGCACTGCACAAGGTGCTTTGCCACTTAATTTTTTATTTCCAAAAATTTTTATTTTATTTTATTTTCTCAAATTTTTATTATATCTAGGTAATCACGAGATCAATTTCAGTGGCTTGCAGTTTACAGAATTTAATTCTGTATTATCAATTTCACAAAACGGTTCTAACTAATTTTCGTGAAATTGATAATATAAAATTAAATTCTATAAATTGGGAGCTACTATAACTCGGAATTCCATAGATACAATTTAAACACTTAGTTGAAAAAAAACAAAAAACAAAAGTTACCAACAATCATTATCGATAATTTTAATCCCTGCAACTTTTTTGACTTCAACACATTATAAAAAAGAGTTTAATTGACGTGTAAATTGGAGTTTTAAGGTTTGATAACAGTGCTGGATGGAGGATTTTGGTGTAGTGGAATAAAAAAATGAATGAAGGAAGAGGCTTTACCACGAACCCTAATCTCAATCCTTATTCTACATGTATATATTTTTTCCAAATCCTTAAAGGGCCTAAAGCTGCACATACCGCCATTAGGGCTCCGTTTGTTTGGTAAGATAGGCTTCAACATCTTTGGTGACTTCCGCCTTCAACTGAAGCAAAGAGAACGGTTCTGGAATCTCATTATTCAACTTCTCATATTCAAGAGTCCAACGAATCACACTTCCCTCTCCCTTTGCTGTAGCTTTAATTTTGGCGATGAAACTCTTATACTCCTTTAATATGTCTCCTTCAATTATTTTGAGGCTGATAAACCCTTCTTCAACATCTATAGTTTCAATTATTTCCTTCCCAGCTTTAGATGTTCCATCTGTTTCAAATTTAACATAAAACATTTTTAAAAAAGTTCCTTCTTCAAAAATCTTGAAATTAAAAGCTTACGGACCATGAATATAATTCCAGTAGATAACGTTACCCTCTTGAGCAACTTCACCATTAAGTATTTTACAGCTTAGAATTCGATGAGGACTTGCACAGGGCATTTGATGTAGTTTGGACTTTATAAAATCATGCAACTTGTCTGCAGATGCTTTGATTTCAAATTCTGCTTCCAACTTTCCGGTGAGGCACATTTTTTTAATAAGAATTTATCAATGGGATGTGAAAACTTATGGAATTGCTTTGGCTTTTTAAGTGCCTTTATAATGAAAGCTTCTTCAGTGTAAAAACTTTTATCTTTCAAATACAGTATGTCACATAATGAAAAAAAAGAAATACTTTGTTAAGTTTAAACATAACAATTATAGCATAATTCAAATTTAATTTTGATTCTTCTTCTTATCAATGAATGATTTTTTTTCCCCCAACCATAGGCACTAGCTAGGTAAATAACGTATGTACTTTAATTACCCCAAAAATTTGTCCTCTCTGTTGCTGGAGCCGTATTATTTCACCTAAAACTTTGCAAATTGTTACCATCGCACCTAAATTGATCTTTGGGAAATTTACAAAAATCTCCCTATTTTTACATAAATTATATTTTTCTCTCTATATATTTTTTTTCAAACAAAAACCTCTCTTCTTTATTGTTCCGTTAATAGTAAATCTTCTTCTGTTTATTTTTTCTATTAAAATAATGATTGAATGACCAAAATATAATTTTACAAATTCTTTTGAAAAAACCAAAAAAATAAAGAACTGTTTTTAAATTCTCTCTCCTTCTTCAACCTTCATCTCCAATTTCCAATCCTAGCCACCGCTGCACTGGTTGGAGCTTCAGATCGGCTCCTGCCAAAGAACACATCGAAATCACTAAGACCCACCACTGATCGCCATCACCACCGGCCGAAACATAAAAATAAAAAAATAGAAAAAATAAAAAAAACCTAAAGACCCATCCACCATCGTCCATCGCCCTTCTTCTTCTCTTCCTTCTTCTTTCATAGCAGACACGCAAATCTTTCTTTGCTCCAACCAAAGCTCGATTGCTTCTTCCATCTGCAATCGAATTCGAAAGCTAAACGTGCTCCACCTCGCCACAACCCTCTTCTTAATATACTGAAAAACGACCATAAGAATGAAGGAGACAAAAAGATTTTGGAGCGAGGATTTTTGGGTTTAGGGAGAGAAAACCGAGAGGAAAATGTTGTCTTTTGGTTTTGTGATTTCGTTTTCTAGATCATAAGTTCGAAATGGAGATAGGAAGGGAGCTTGACCTCTTCTTCTCCTTTTATTTGAATTCGATTTTAGTTAGAAAAAAAAAAGGAAAATCAATTTGGAAAAAAAATTAAGAGGTTGAAAACGATTTTGAAGAAACTCGATTTTAGCTTTTTTAGAAGAATCTGAGGGCCACCAGGTATAATTTTCTTTCCTTGATCATTTGAGAAACTCAGTTTATATCAATATTGTACTTTTGTACTTCTTGTTGTGATTTACCATGTTTTGCTTCATTTGGGAATATTTTCTGGCCCAAAACTTCATTCATTGGGCAACTACATTGGTTTAGATTTTGATGATTCTTTGATTTGAATTTTTTAATGTTAATGGTGAAGATGATGGTGGGCAATTATGGTTTCTTGAACTATCTATGCTTCTTGTACATGCTGTTCTTCAATCTTTTTTTTGTTTTTGTTTTGATTTAGAGTATAAATTTGAGTATTGTTGGGATTTTGATGATTTGGTAGAAATGGTCTGTAAATAGGTGGTGGCGGCGGTCATGAACAAAGAAGGAAGAAATGAAGGGCGGTGGACGGTGGTGGATGGGTCTTTAGGCTTTTTTTTTTATTGGAGAAGAAGGTTGAAGGAGGAATAATTCAAAAACAGTCCTTCATTTTTTTGGTTTTTTCAAAATGATCCGTAAAATTACATTTTGGTCATTCAACCGTTATGTTAACAGAAAAAACAGACAGAAGGAGATTATTGTTAACGGAACAATAAAGAAGGGAGGTTTTTGTCTTAAAAAAAAACATAGGGAGAAAAATGTAGTTTATGTAAAAGATAGGGAGATTTTTGTAAATTTCCCTTGATCTTTCTTCTCTTTACATTCTAAATTGCAAAATTTATTGAATAACACTCTAAATAAATTTTAGTATTTTATTTTCTATTTTAAAAAATTATATAATAATTAATTTAATTGAATTTTTTTTTTATTCTTTCCATTTTTGTTATCGATTCCCTATCTACAATCCATTAAATCCATTTAAATTTTCAAAAATTTCATTTAAATATAATATGAATAATTATAATTTAGTCCATAAATTTTGGTATATTAAAGAATTTAGTTCCTCTATTTTTAATATTATTTTTTCATTCCCTATAGATTTTGGCATATTAGATAGGGGCTAAATTGTAATCATCTCTAGTTCTATTCTTTAAAGAAATCAGGAGGGCATTTTTGCCATTTTATGAAGTTCTCTCTCCATTTTATTGGTCAGTCACATGAATTTGTACGTACTTAATGGTTTGAGGGATGAAAAGACCAAAAAGTCTAGCAGTATAAATAAGAGAACTAAAAAAATAATAATATTGAAATCAAAGGGAGTCAATTGTCCAATACACCAAAGTCTAGGGTCTAAATTATAATTATCCAATAATTTTTAGATAAGTTGATATAATGGTTAAAAATATTTTTGTTCCAACTTTATTTTCAAACACACTCATCTCTAAAAAATTTATAAATAATGATAATAGCAATATAGTTATTATAAATGAAAAATCCATTATTATGTTACTTTGTTATTTAAAGATGAATTAACTGAAATGATCTATGTTATAAAAAAAGGCATTAACTGAAATGAAAAATACGAACTATATATATTTTTTCTGTCTGTACAAACTATAATTTATTGATAGATAGAACAGACACACTTAATCTTATTTAGTTACATATAGTTTTTGGTGCACAAAAGATCTAGAAATTAAATAATATCAATCCATACCCTTCTCCGTTTCAACACATATTATTGATTGTATTATATAACAAAGAGTTTAATTGATGTAAAATTTAGTTTAAGATTTGGTAATATATAGGCATCAACATCTTTGTTGAGTTCAACCTCAAATTGAAGCAAAGGGAATGGTTTTGGAATCTCATTATTTAACTTCTCATATTCAATACTCAAATGGACCACACATGCCTCTCCTTCTTAAAGGATTGCTCATTCAAGACATATTTTACATTTATGGACTCTCTTAAATTGTACATAAGTTCCTATACAGATAGGAATAATGCATACAGAATAGGGACTGAAATTGATCTCAATATATAAAATAATAGAAATAATTATTCCAACATTAATGATGTTTATCATCCCCCCACAAATGGATGGGAGAAGCAACTAGCCGTTTGTATTTCAAGGTGAGGAACCGTTGCTTAATTAAAGGTTTTGTCAGAACATCAGCTAATTATCAACTGTTGGAATATAAGAGACCTTAAGATTCTTCTACTGAACTTGATCTCAGAACAAAATGAAATCAAGCTCCAAGTCTTTCGACCGTGAATGAAATACGAGATTAGCTGCCAAATAAGTTGCTGCAACATTATCACACCATATCTTCGGAGTTGTAGTCAAGGGTTGGGGAAGCTCACGAAGAAAACACGTTAGCCAATAAACCTCAGAAGCAGCAGTGGCAAGAGCTCTATATTCAGAATCCATGCTCGACCTAGCTACCTTTTTTGTTTCTTAGATCACCAAGAGATCAAGTTGGAGCTATGATAAACAATATATTCAGTAGTACTTTTTCGATCAGATTTATCACCACCCCAATCGGCATCCGGAAAAGCAACAATATTATTATTTTTGGTAGACCGAAAAATCAAGCTGTGATCATCTGTTCCTTTGAGATAAAGAAAAATTCGTTTTACTGCTTGCCAATGTGTAACAGAAGGAGAATGCATAAATTATGCTACCTTGTTGACTGCTATAGTTATGTTAGGTCTGGTCAGAGCTAAATATTGCAAAGCTCTCGCAGCTTGCCGAAACATCGTTGGATCTTCAAAGTGATGAGTTGTTTCCGTTGTCAACAGTAATTGCGGCGTGGATGGAGTGGAAACTGCCATGGATTCATGCATTTGAAGACGACGCAGTAGATCCCATATATACTTTGATTGTGAAAACTGAACACCATTAGATAGCCAAGTTACTTTCAAGCATAAAAAATAGGAGAGAGGGCCCAAATCTTTGAGTGCTACTTGATTTGAAAGCTTCCAAATTATAGTATTCAATAATGTCGATGTAGAACATGTTAATATAAGATCATCGTCATAAACAAGGCAGTAAGCAACATCAGCACTTTGATGATAAATGAACAATGAACTATCAGCCTTTGAATTTCTGAAGCTAGGCTTCTGTACAGCCAGCACTAGACAAAAATACCACGGCCGAAGAGCTTGACGTAACCCATACAATGATTTCTTTAGAAAGTAGACATGGGAAGGCCGTGTGCGATCTAAGAATCCTTGACGTGGTTCCATAACCATTGTTTCCTCAAGTGTCCCATGTAAAAAAGCATTTGACACATCCAGTTGTCTAATTTACCATTGTGAGTTAACGGTAATAGAAAAAACCAAATGGAAGGTTGCCGGTTTAACGACAGGGCTGAAGGTTTCAATAAAATCCACACCAAGTCGTTGATGAAATCCCTTGGCCACTAATGGATTCGGATAAAGAACTCAGAAGCCATCACAAAACGATTTGATCCTTAACAAACCAATCTTTGTAATCAGGATTTAGAACACCTAATGTTCATAGGAGGAGCTCATTTGATGGCCTGCAAGAAGAGGAGTAAGCTTAGTTTTCCACAACATATAATTAGCGGAGGTAAGTTTGATTGTAACTTGATGATGAGCGGAAAGTGGTGTGCATATTTTATGTATATGGACTATCTTAAATAGTACATCAGTTCCTATACGGAAAAGAATAATGCCTAAATACAAAATGATAGAAACAAATATTCCAATAGTTAATGATGTTTATCACTTCTCCCTTTGCTTTAGCTTTTAAGTGTCACTTTGAAACTCTTTTAATATATCTCCTTCAGTCGTTTCGAAGGTGACACTTTTCTTCTGCATCTAGAGTTTTGATTATTTTCTTCATCTTCGAAATTAAAATTAAAAGTTATGAAATTTATATTATTAAGAGCAATAAACATCTTGAAAATAAAACAGAATTGAAGTTTACCATGAACATAAATATAATTCTAGCACAAAATGCTACCCTCTGTAGCAAATTCACCACTAAGTATTTTACAGCTTAGAATTCGAGGAGAACTAGCATAGGGTAGGTGATGTAGTTTGAACTTTATAAAATCAAAAACCTTCTTTGGGGAAGCTTTGATTTCAAATTCTGCTTCCAACTTTCCGGTGACACTCATTATTCTTTTTTTGTGAAGGAAATGTTTTGGCGTTTAAGTACCTTTATTATGTAAGGTTCTTCATTGTTTTCTATTTCAAATAGTATGCCACAAATTGAAAAAAGAAATATTTGTTTTATTATAAGAAAAGTTTAAACATAATAATTATAGCATAATTCAAATTTAATTATGATCTTCTTATGAATAAATGATCTTTCAAACAAAAAAACTAGACACTAGCTACGTAAATAGCGTATTAATTACCCAAAGTTCGTCGGTTTTGCTAGTCGGTAGAGATTACATATCATCATTGAGGAAAGAAAAATTGATTAAGAAAATGGTCCTAACTTATCTTCTTTTTTTTAACATAGGTCCTAACTGATCAATATTTGGCATATATACCATGCACATTAGGGGTTAGGACATAGATATACGACATAAATAATAAATTCATATTCGAATCTCTCTCTCTCTCTCTCTATATATATATATATTTTGCCGTATATATTGTAGGTTTATTATTTCACTATTATATTATTTTTAAGTAACGGAAAAAAAACCTCTAAACATAATTTGAAGAAAAATTAAGGAAAATATTAACTTTCAATCCAAATTTCAATTTTTCTACAAAATAATTTTTGTATACCGAACCACACCAACGATAATAACAAATAATACTACCTCCGTCTTTTGGAGATGTTTACGTTTTCTTTTTGGGGTGTCTTTTTTGGTTGTTTACATTTTCATTTATAGTAAGTTTTGTAATTGTTTATTATTATTTCTTTATTGGTATTGGTGAAAAAGTAAGTGGTGTAAAGGATTAGTAATTGTTTATTATTATTTGTATATTGGTATTGGTGATTTCTTGGTATTTATGTTTTTAGGGTGTAAAGAATTCAAAAAGACGGAGGTAGTAATTGTTAGTCATTATAGGTTTATTATTTGGGAAACTATAGCATATAATAATTTTAAAATTTTAGATTTAATCAATAGTACATATATTTATAATTGGTAAAATAGTAATTTTGGTCAAAATATGGTTCAACAAGTTTTTTTGCTTTTACATCTTAACCTTTAACCCTTTACAATAAAATATTTTTATTAAAAAAAATTGGACGAACTGTGCCTCCATCGATTCCAACAATAACATGAAAAAGGAGGACCACTGCTTCTACCACAGTGCACGGACCGATGAATCACCACCACCATTTAAAGGTGCTCATTCTGATGACTCTTTTGGTACTTTCGATTCAACGATCAACAATCAGAGGTGGAGAAATCAAATTCGGGTCAAAACGAACCGAAATCTTCAAACTTTTGTTGGTGGCTATCTTGCTAACGATTTTGAACCCATGTTCAAACTCCCCAAGTCGAGAGCTAGTTGTTAGTATGCTTAGTAGCTAATTTTGTTGCCAGAATTGGGTATGGATAGTTTTGGATGGAGAATTTCATTTTTGGTCCAAATGTGCTCGAGGAAGAAGATGAGCATATTATCTTGAAATACTTTATTGACTTCTATTTACAGATATTTACATATATTGACTTGTATTAATTTATATTTATATTTATTGACATTTATTTACATATTTTTATTTATTTTTATTGACTTTTATTTACTATTTTTTAGATACTTGAATTAACTATTATTGATGGATTTTTTTGATTATTTACTTATATTGATGTTTATTGACTTGCATATTGATTATTGTCTGTTAATGATCTATGTCCTTTATGATCTTTTTTTTTTCTGAAAATTCTTTTAATAAGTGATTGTGATTGTGATTGTGCTTGTGTTAGATATTATGGATATCCCTTTTGCCTTCGGATTCAGTACCTCTTCTTTGAAGTTTGTCAGATTGATGTGTGGATTTCTAGAAATCTAAATTCGAATTTTAGCATTGTTGATGTTCCTTGGAAACTCTTATTTTCATTAATTTTATAGTCTATATGGAAGCAAAGGAACAATGCTGTGTTCTCTAATGAACCATTGCAAAAGTAATCACTGCTGGGGTTTGCCAGACTTATTACAAATAGTCTTTATTCATCTTTGTCATTTTCAGAGCAGCGATTGCCAGAGTTCTCTGTTTGTTGGGAGCCACCTCTTGTACGATGGTATAAATTAAACACTAATGGGTCTCTATTGCAGCATGCTGGTTCAGCTGCAGTGGGAGGGTTAGTTCAAGGATATAGTGGCGAGTGGTGGTATAAATTAAACACTAATGGGTCTCTTATGCAGCATGCTGGTTCAGCTGCAGTGGGAGGGTTAGTTCAAGGATATAGTGGCGAGTGGCGTTTTGGTTTTACTATGAATTTGGGTGTTTTTGGGAGTTTGTTCAGTGTTAGTTGCTAAAGTTTAGGGGTTGTTTTATGGTCTTTTATATGCTTGGGATTATGGTTGTTGCAAGGTATTGGTTGAATGTGATGATTTGCATGTTGTTAATTTTGTTTTTTTTTTTGAAGCCCAAAATCCCCTTTTGTTAACCAATATTGTCAGTAATATTAAAGAAGTAGTTAAGAGAGGTTGGGAAGTCAAAATTCAACATGTTTTTAGACAGGCTAGCAGGTGTGCAGATGCTTTAGCACACTTGGCATGTATCTCCGTAGTTCTCTTCTTTTGTTGATTACTCCACCTGCGAAGCTTATTTCTAAAATTTAGGATGATCAATGTTATACTATGTTCAAAAGAGGTATTATTTTTGATGATTAATAAAGTGATTAGATCAGCTTATATGAACTCTTTATTGTTTCAAATGTTCAGGCTAGTCCTGACGCTTTCACTAAGCCCAAATAGGAGGGGTATTAGGCTTTGACTAGGAGTAAACTTGTTTATTGCCAAGTGTGGGCTTGAGCCCACCTCAATTTTAAAAAAAAAAAAAATTTGAATAGTATATTGCATTTATACAAGTGGGCTTAGCCCATATGAGCCATATATATAATATAAATATGTAACTGATAAAATGCAGAAATAAATAGTTGGCGTTCGTGACACGCTACTCCTCTTCAATTTAGTAATTTGTTCTGCATTACAACCATCTGAAAAGTTGTAGTCATTTGAAAAGCAAAAGGAAAAAAACTGTGTATTTGACATTACTTGCATGATTCTCAAAAAATAATTATAGTAGTTTTTGTTATTATTAAATCTAATTTTGACATTTTTCATTTTTTAATTTTAGCTTTACTACCTTCAAACTCAGTTTAAATCCGTATCTCACTTTCCAATTTTATGAAGTTCAGTTTTCTACTCTTATTAATTCAATTACAAAATTAAATTCTAAAATTAATGTTTAATGGTTTTTTTATTAATTTGAATTTTTCTTTGTTTGTTTAATTTTGAATATGATTATAATATATTAAAATTAGAGATTTATGATAAATTTAGTTGAAATATGAATTTTTTTAATTTAAATTTTATATGTGCATTGTGCTAAACTTTTTTAGTATTGAATATATGACAATTTCAGAATATGAAAAATTGTCGAGTTGCATTCTAATTATGAACGCTCAAAATTTATCAATATATTTTTTAGTTATTATATTAATTTAATTTCACCCACCCTGTGTATATTTTCTTTTTTCGCCATTGAGAACAGTATTTGCTAGCGGTAACCGAATCAGAATAAGAATGAGCAGTTGGGTGAATGGTGATGCGATTCAATCTTCTAAGGCTCATTGGTAGCATTTTCAAAAGTGATGAAATAGATCGAATGTCCGTTGGAAACAAAGATGGTCGTGTTTCATAACGAGAAGTAGATGGTTGTGAATCAATTTTCGGAAGGCATTCGAATGGAGGTCGGTGTGATTTTTGTTCATGGAGTAGATGCATGAACGAACGACGTTGATGGGTACGGCGGAGGCAACAACGATCTGAAAAAGAAGATTCACTGGATGCTGCTCAAGAAGAAACAAAATTTAGGTTTTTTTCTTTTTAATTTTCTATTTTGTGGAAAATTGTTTCCACGTGTCTTAGTTTTTTTTATTTTGGGGCGGTTAGTTACAAAATACTTCCTAAATTTAAGTGTTTTTTTTTTTTTTTCCAATTTGGTTAATGGATAATAAGTTCGAGTGATTTAAAAATAAGGTCACAATGATTAAATACATTAAGTTGGGGTGAAAATGATGTTTTGGTCTACTTCCAGCAAGTAATGATGCCCACTTTTACAAATCATGATATATATATATATATATATATAGTTTAGGATTTTATGTTGGGATATTTACAAAAATCTCTCTAGGTTTTAACATAACAATATTTTCTTTCCCGTCTTCTTTTTTTTTGGGAAAAAAATATCTCTCCGTTTTAATTCTGTTGACAAAAATACCCTTCAATCTATTTTTTGTTAAAATTAACGGTAGAAGAATCAAAATGTAATTTTACGGCTTTTTTGCAAAAACTCAAGAAATGAAAGACTGGTTTTAATATTTTTCTTTCTTCAACCTTGTTCTTCCCAACGTTTGCCCTAGCCATTCGCCATTCATCTCGTGCACTACACCTCTTCTTCGTTTACCACCGGAGCTTCTGACGGCACCAACAATATAGGTTGGTATTAATGACCGAAGGGTAAAGTGGATTGGAGACACATTTTTTGGTTTCAAAACCCAGAACAAGAAATCAATATCTCTGCGTTCCACGTTTTTGTTTCTTTTCGATTTTCATTTTTGGTTCTGAAATTGATTTTCATCACAACTTGAGATTTCGTTTCTGAAATCGATTTTCATTGCATCTTAAGATTTCATTTCTGATATCAATTTTTGTTTTGGAATTGTGATTGAAGTATTTTCGTTCCACTTGCTTCATCAAAC